>JAOUQW010000015.1:5292652-5303165 GCA_028565825.1 Olivaichthys viedmensis
ACCTGCTCGTGTCAGGAGAAGCTGCTCGTGTCAGGAGAAGCTGCTCGTGTCAGGAGAACCTGCTCGTGTCAGGAGAAGCTGCTCGTGTCAGGAGAAGCTGCTCGTGTCAGGAGAACCTGCTCGTGTCAGGAGAAGCTGCTCGTGTCAGGAGAAGCTGCTCGTGTCAGGAGAACCTGCTCGTGTCAGGAGAACCTGCTGGTGTCAGGAGAACCTGCTGGTGTGAGTTGCATTCCTCGCCCGCGCGCTGACCCGTGGCTGCGGAGCGGTGACGCACCACAACCCAGCTTTGCCCATTTATTTGATCTATCAGAGTTTTCATGCATTAGTCATTTTAATGCTGTTCTTATTTTAATCGGACGTCTAACAGCGCGAAAGAAGCTCGCGCGTTGTTGGGGAAGGGAAGAGAGTGGAACTTCTGCACGCCGTGCCATTTTTAGAAAGGCTGATGTTTTTACGCAAACACCGTCTGGGGTAGATTATTAACACATTTGAAGATCAGCACTAAAATGCCAATGAGTTGGACTGAATTTTTTGCAAGGCTGAGTCACTGAATCTAAGCCGTGAGCGCGTTGGAGACATTCCTACTTTTCATTTGGCCAAACGGCGCATTGCAATAAGCAAAAAGACGCGCAGGAACGAGTGAAACATTTTACACGCACGCACACATTTACACAGCCTGCCTGTGAATGGCATAAATAAGAGCTCTCTGGAGTCTGCATGTTCTTCTCACTTTTGGATGAAGCAGTATGTCCAATTCTTGGTTTAATAAACTAACTGCAGGTCTCAAGGGCACTGGCGTGAATGAGAGAATGTTTAATTTGAATTTGTCAATTGTACAACTTTTCTTGTCTCACAACATGCTCGCACTTAAACATGGGAGAAGTGCAATATTGTGTAAAAATTGGTGATTCTAATGAAAGAAAATAGGGAGATGCACAAAATGACCTCACATTGGTTTCCACAGGGCATATAACGGAATAGCAAAATTGCTTTTATAAATGAAGCTACATCATTAAACATATTATATTATGTCAGGATGTCACCCCTGGGAGTGAACTGTCCCAATCATGCCTGCTCAACGCATGCTCAGCGTTCTCACCTTTAAATATAGTGTTTTGATTACTTTGGTTCTTACATTTGGCTACAATCAATATTTAGAGTCATGTGATTCTTAAACAACTGCATTTTAAATTCAAAGGTTACTATAATTTCCATCATGTCTTACCATCCTCGAGTATGGCAGACAAGTGGGATATAGCCTACAGTCTGCGCCCTCTTTTATGTACCTGCAAACTGTAGGCTTACCCTGGATTTAAAAGGAAAGACTAATGCTGTAGTAGGTTGTAAGTGATAGCTGGCATAGCTAGCTAGTTTAGAAAAAGTTTCTTTTCTAACATAAGCTACATTAATACAGTCAGAGATTGGGGTTGACAAGCTTATTTACTCAGGAGTGACACTGAGATTGTGTTGTAATGGGACATTACAGCAGAAAGGAGTGGAACGGCCACCATCTGTATGGACAGGTGAACGGACACTGTGTCCCAAATGCTTGTTTTTGAAACTAATGCTCCCTAGAGGACTTGTGCTCAGGAGGTCTTCACTATATTGACGTCACCAAGCGCTGTAGACAGTTCCCTTCTCGTAATAGCCTTGAATATCGCCTGTAACCATAGTGACAATATTCAAATGTAGTCTTCGCTGTGCCTAATCAATTGTTGTTGTCCACAACTTTCTTGAGTTCTGTATTATTAACAATTAAATGTTTATTCTACACGGTTGAGTATTTCTAATAACTCTGAGTTCATCCTCCCAGATATTATGTCCAAAGCTCACTGGTTCCTTTTATAACTGTGAATAGATCTGGGAAGAAGGGGGGTAATAATGCAACATTTTGGTCTAAAATGTAATGATAATAATTTGAAATGTTCAAAAGTAAGAATATTTCGCTTATTGAATTACCAGCACATCCTCCTGCAATATTTCCATGGACTAACTTGTTTTGCAGTTATTCCACATCATTCAATGTAACTATAAATGGATTAAAAAACACGTTGTTCTTTAATAAAGAAATCGTTGGCAGGCTGCCATGGTATAATCAGAAGAAAGCATTCCGAGTGGTGCTTTATTCCTTACTTAAAATATATGGAGGTATATTTGGTTATATAAATTTGAATCGGTGGCTTTACTAACTTTTAAGGGATAAGAACATGAGGAGCTGTCCGTTATTTCTGTTATTTTCTGTTGACAGGCAGACTGTAAAAGCGTGCAGAGGGGGAAAGTCCCAGTGTCAGAGCTGCCTTAGTCTTTTTTTTTGGCGTCAGCGATACTGCAATTGACCCTTAGCTAAACCCCTCCCTTAAACAGCGATTGTGTCACAATGTAGCGGGATACGGAGGCAGGACACAGGCACAAGCCGTTTGAACATATAACACATTTATTTGCACATTAACTAAACTCACAAAACCACGGGTCTGACACACAGCGTGACACAGTATGACAGCGTGACATGGGTCTGACACAGCGCAGTCACGTGCACCGCAGCGCAAGGCGGCGTGCGCGTGACAGAGTCCCGGGGGGCCCCAGGCCCGTGGAGACAATGTCCCATTCCGGGGGGCGACCCGGAGGCCGGCGTCGCGCAGGGTAACCCACTCCCTCCCCAGCGCACCCAGGGAGCGGAGCGACGACATCCTCGGCAGGGGTAGGAGGCAGGGTGTTGTCGTTGTCGCTGACGCTCGGTGGAGGATCGATGACGTCCTTCACCGTGTCAGGAGGCAGAACGGACTCCGCGCTGGCCTCCAGAGGTGCAGGGATGACCCCGGCGGCGGCAGTGCTCCCCCCGAGAACTCAGGTACGCCTCCTGCAGCGTCGGGGAGCTCAACCATGCCTCCTGCGGCGTCAGGGAATTCAGCCACGCCTCCTGCAGCATCAGGAAACTCAGGTACGTCTTCTGCAGCATCAGGGGGCTCAACCACGCCTCCTGCGGCGTCAGAGAGCTCAACCATGCCTTCTGCAGCGTCAGGGAACTCGGCCACGCCTCCTGCGGCATCAGAGAGCTCAACCATGCCTTCTGCAGCGTCAGGGAACTCGGCCACGCCTCCTGCTGCGTCAGGGAATTCGGCCACGCCTCCTGTGGCGTCAGGGAACTCCGGTACGCCTCTTGCGGTGTCAGGGAGCTCAACCACGATTCCTGCGGCGTCAGGGAGCTCAACCACTCCTGCGGCATCAGGGACGGCCTCGGTGGCTTTCAAAAACTTCTTGGGGGTTTTTCTCCTCCACTCCTGGGAGGCTGTTGCAGAGCTCAGTGTAGAGTGGCTTCTGTGGCTGTCTCGGAGGCGCGACGTGGGGGGCACGGTGCTGTTGTGTGGCGAGCGATGCCATGAGGGTGGCAAGGACGGCGAGCCCGGCCTGCCGCTCCTCGCTCTCCTGGCACAGCTCGATGAAGTCCGTTTCCTCCACGATGGTGGCACGTCTCCCTGGAGCGCCGATCACCGCTAGGGCGGCGCCGAGGCGATCGACCTGCCGTCAATGCTCCGGTGAACTCCCACAGCCACTCCTCCAAGCAGGCTGTCATCTCCGCCGGCTTGCTGTGTCCTTCTTATTGATCTTCCGTTCTGTCACGATGTAGCGGGATATGGAGGCAGGACACAGGCGCAAGCCGTTTGAACATATAACACATTTATTTGCACATGAACTAAACTCAGAAAACCACGGGTCTGACACACAGCGTGACATGAAACAAACACCACGGAAGACAACACTCGACTGAGACACAGGGATACTTAAAGGGAAGACAAACGAGGAACAGCTGGTAACAATCAACAGAATAGACAGGGCGGACTCGACTCACATAAACACAAACACACGTTGCGAGCGAGGCGGCGTGCGCGTGACAGATTGACCATTTGTAGCTTTGCAACTGTGACTAGGCCTGGGCATCTCCAACAAACTTTCAGGGCAATATGTCACTACGTTATGCATGGAACTTTAAAAAAGATACAGGAGTAGTGTAGGTTCTGGATTGTGGAAGACCACATTGCCAGTTAAATCTGTCAAAAATCACACACAACTCAAACTCTACTCTAAGATATATGGTTCGCCAGCAAGTCTGGCTAACGAGGCTTTCTTTGTTATTTTTAACATTGAATTTAATACCATATTTAGCCCAGACAAAGAATAGAATGAAATTCCTAATTAATGCAAAACAGGGAATGGTAACAGCCTGGTTGCTAGCTGATACTGGAAATATTGAACAAGAACCAGTGGGGGACTTACTGTGAAAGTAAGAGGAGTTTCTCTTTAGGTTATCGGGTGACCAGTGATGGGCACGAGTAGTAGAAAAAAACTTTGGCAGACAGTAACTACACTACTGAAGCTGTTTCAGTAGAAAAGCAATTCCAGCCAGAGACATTATCCAGGACGATTGTGTTTGACCAATCAATGCAATTTGTGTGTGGAATCTGATAACTTGCGGGAGTAGTTATTGGGTGTCTTGCGGGTGATTTGCAAAAATTAATGGTGTAAATGGTCACGTGCAAAGTAGGGGGAGGAAACACTATTTAAAGTTTTTTGTGTCTGCTAGTTGTTCTCGATGCCGTGCCGAATTACGATCTTACAGATCTCAAAAACAAAAAGGTAAACTGGAGAAGATGAAAAAAAGTAGAAAAATTAGGACATGAGAAGAAGAACAAAAGAATAATTAGCATATAATACAAAAAAATTTATATTAGTATATAATACAAATAAAATAAAACTATTTATGAAACAAGTATTAAGCATTTCTAATATGTTTATACAGGTTATAAAAATCAGTTCTCTGTGAAAGCCTGTTCCTGCTGCTTGAAGAAAAAATGTCAGGAAAGTTTCTGAAAATCACGATTTCGTATTATCGCGATAAATATTTTATATTTAAAATGTAACATTTAAAGGTTTTATATTCAATATTTCATCGCTGTCCAATGAAAAACACGTATCTCCAAAATTCAATTTTTTCATACAGAGTATTATACACAATAAATCCAAAATTGATGATGTGATATATCAGATATATCATTTAGATGTTAACTGCTGTGGGGTAGATGGAGGTTTTTGCTCACATTCCATACATGATAAAAAGTAAAAAACGCAAACAGTGGAGATACATGTTTTTTCATTGGACAGTGGAGATTTGCCACATGTATGCATAATTGTGTATTAAGTATAATTAAAGACGGTGAAACTACTGTGCATTAAGTAAATAAAGTATGTGAGTGAAAACCTTTTCACAGGCTCTCTTTAAATACTGAATATAAACTAACTTTACTGTGGTGTTAGTAGTCATAACTTTGAGACACTTTCTTGATATTATTAAGTAAATAGTTTTGCTTTTCTTCAAATAGCTTCCACAAATTTAATACCTACCCTATGTTGGATTTATTTTGCACACACATTCTTAAAGTGACTTTCAGGCTTAGTAAATCACACTGCGGGTGCTAAATTAATATATTTGCACTGACACCACCCTGTATTTTGCACTTTTGGTAGAAACACCCTAAATTACATATTCATTAAGGCAAACCCTCAAAGCAGACGTGTTATTTTACCTATTTGTAAGACACAATCCTTCATAGAACCTAGTAGTAAATCAGCTTGCACGTTTTTTTATGGAAACCTTTAGTAATTCAGGGCCCCATTTTTATCCTTAAAATCATATAATCATGCCAGAACCATGCTTTTATTTCCATCACTAGCTGATGAGGCTGCTAACTTTTTGACGAGGATCTGTGGGCTTTATCTGTAGTCTTTATCCTTTTTGCCGTTATTACGCTGCCAAGAGATTGTCATCTTATGGATGTAGCTTTACTTCTCTGTGAAAATTTGAATGTATTGTTGCACAAAATTACTATGAATTTCACATGGTAAAGTTTCTATCTTTATCATTGAAAAAAAATTCACATGGTAAAGTTTTTATTCTTGTCACTGAAAAGTCCATAGTTGACATGATGGGCTCGAAAAGCTTGTTGGAGATAGCAACAGTAACCAAGTGTGCCAGGCTAAGTAAAGGGTCAATTACTTAGTAATAACCTTCTCCAGAGTTCAAGCTTGTGCGGTCAGTAGAACTTTAAACTTGAAATTAGAATTCTGTGGCTTTTAACAAAGCCGTCCTGACTACATACAAATGTCGCATAATTTACTTTTCTAATTCAATCTGATGAAGGTCACATGAACTCAGTTCAAGACATTGCTGCTATCTGAGCAAGCTATTAGACCAGGAATGGCCCATAAAAGAAAACAATACCCAATTGCACACTGTATGATTTAATAAAAAGAAAAGAATTATTATAAGATCATGTGTGAAAATTTATTCTCACATTTTTTTATATTTAAAAAATATAGAGAATGTAATACAATTTCATATTTTTAATCCACTCCGGAAGTCTATGAAAATGTTGTCGTATGTGATTTCTCATAACCGCATGTTAAATTCAGCTTCACATGTAAACTTCCTCAACATATTCTCTTTACATGTGAAACTGTTATTCAGTTGACTTAAAATAACGTTTAATGTTTCAAAATACAACTGAGCTTAAATCTGCCCAGTCTGAAAGCAAAACTAAATGAATTTCTTTTCACTCTTCTTTTAAAAAGAATATGTTTCGTCTGAAACAGACTTGCTGACACTAGTAGCTATAAATGATTATCAGGATAGTTTACAAGCTAGCAGAGTGTAGCACGAGCCATATTTCATAGCAGGAAGATACAGAAAAGTTTTACATTTAATAATGTTATTGTAATCAAGCACATAGGAGTTTTTTAGCTGTTATATCTAAATCACATTTAACAATCACATCCGTCTGCTTACAACTTCCTATTTTTAAAGAGGACATTGTCAAATACCATAAACTGCAGTGGAAATGCAAAGGTGTCATAATTTAGGGAAACTGCTAAAATATTTTTTTAAACTGACTTGTTAAAAAGGATCTCTCTTAGCCTTTAATACTCAATCAAAATAATGTAAAAATATAATTTTTTCTAAAAAAAGAAAAAAAAGTAGGTCACGCTGTTTAAAAAATCTTGGAGCATAAATTAAGAGGGCATTGAGGTGTACTGTTATTCCGTATCACGCTATAGGTTACCATCATATTTGTATAATGTCACTATCCTACATACTGTATAAATCATTGATTCCTGGAAGAAGTACATTGTGTGTATAATTTCTCGTAAGTCTCGTCAGTGACCCCTAATTTACACTTTGTAGAATAGAACAGTGGTAAGTAAAGCTAGTCAGAATATTTTCTAACCAAACCATGGCTAAATAATTATTTCATGCAAACAAATGTTGTTGTATTTATTAAAATACTAATTCATAACCCACACAGTAACCCGGGGACAAGATGTTGTTGTACTGTTTTTTTTATGCTGGCATTTGTACAAGACATTTCTTACCCCTAAACCCCTAAACCCCTAAATAGCACACGCAAAAACCCACTTTGCATATTGTTTCCTCCCCCTACTTTGCACTTGATTAATTTATTCTTTGTACATTGCCCACAACACGGCCACTATCTGTGCACACAATTGATCCCGGTGCACACGCAAATTAGCGTTCATTATTTGGGATCTTAGTAAATTAGGGCCTAAGTTTTATGGGGGTTTTTTTAATGACATGGTGGTGCAGCAGGTAGTGTTGGTGCCTAACAGGTCCAGGGTTTGATTCAGAACTCCGGTTACTGTCTGTCCTGAGTTTCTCATGTTCTCCCCATATCTGTGTGGGTTTCCTCACCTCCCAAAAACATAATTGTAGGTGGATTGAGTACTCAAAATTACCCATAGGTGTGAGAGTGTGTATGTATGTGTGATGCCCTGCAATGGGTTGGTGTCCCGTCCAGGGTGTGTTCGTGCCTTGCACCCAGTGTTTCCAGAACAGGCTCCAGATCCACAATAACGCTAAATTGGATAAGCGGTTACAATGATGTTGAAATTTTCCATGAATGAAAAAGGGGCAACTGGCCCCTTTAAGTACTACCTGTAGTGTAGAGCCAGTTCATAAAGATGAGGTGTCCCACGAATCCCAGCTGAACCATTTGCTGTTCTGCCTGGTATTCCTTAAGTTAGCCATGTTTAAAATGTGAGGCAATGATGTAAGTATCCTCTAGGCACTGGCAGTGGTCTAATCATATCTGCAGATGTAATATGAGAATGTGTTTGCTATTGATTTTCAGAACAGTGTGATATTGTTCAGACTTTTTAACCTTTCCATATCTAGCACACACATATTGGGATTTGTTTGTGCGTTATGTTTGTTTCTAGTGACATCATGTCCCTTACAGAACAGTTGGTTTCTGGCAGAGCACTGAGAGGTAGTGGCATTTACTTAATTCCAGTCATTAACAGGATGATGATTCACCATTTTGCTAAATTGCCAAAAAGTGCCTACTGTTGAATAGAGCAGCTGAAAAAGAGCCATTTGCTTCTTATTAACCATTGTCCTGTCAGCAAAAATGATTGCTTCTCTAGTACTCATCCGCCATATGTCATATATGTTTCAATGTAAAACATGGGGAGAATTATTTCCCCCCCGATATTGATAATGTTAATAAAGAACTTTTGCTATAGGATTACATTCAAATGAATCTCCATTACTCACCATACACCATACTTTACTGGTTTTAATGGTTCTATTGGTTCTGAGTGACCATTATATGTTATATAAGCTCCAGAGTATTTATTGCAATACAAGGATGATATGCTTTGGGTCGCTTTTACGGCATTCTACCTTCTGCTCATAAGACTGTGCTGTTCTTAAAGACAACTGAGAAGATCTTACTTTGCGTGCTTCATTGAGTGTTCTTTGTCTAAACCCTCTAAAATACATACACCTTACAGACATTTGAAAATAACAACAACTACTCTTGTTAGAATAAATTCTATGTGTTCTAGAATTTGTGGCATTTCCAACCAGCCAAACTCTAGCTTTTGGGACAAGGCCATATTCCCTGTCTTTCCTTGTGTTTGCAGAGTCTTGCTTCATTATACTTGCAGTGCTTCTAGGTCTAGTTCTTCTAATTGATTGCCTTATTTTGCCTGTTTTTGTTTATGATTACCCTGCCTGTATCCTTCACCTTTATAAAAGCCCTAATAAAGTTACTCTGCATGCACATCCAACCACCCCTGACTCCGTGACCCACATATAAATATTGAAAATATATTTGCAGAATCAGCTGATGTAATGGAGTTCCCAAGAGGCTCATAGACTAACTCCTAGTCCTCCATTAAACTCCATCAGCACTTGAAGTTTTGCAGAAGTATTGCTTCCACATCAGGCGGTGCCCTGACCATGTTCATTAGTCTCTTCACTAGACTTGCATGACATGACGCATCACCAGATGGAGATGGAAATGTTGACTGTGTAGCAGCATGAACAGAGAAGGCGGGTGACATATTCATTAACATCTCCATTATACATTCCTCTTTATATCCATCGCCGTATGGCCAGTCACTCAGGCTGCAGCAACACTGCAACCTGGTATCACCACTGACCATTTTAGCGGTGGCTAGAAATCAGCACTTTTTTTATATTCTTTTGTGCTATCCTCTTGCATACAAACACCACAAATAAAGCAAGTTAATTGACATATTCTCTCTGCAATACTATTGTATTGCATTTTCTAACTCAATGCCATTAAAAGAAAATGAAGAAAAGAATATGTGCAATATCATTATCATTTAGTTTGTTTTTTAGGAGTGGAAGTTATAAGAGCCACTAAGGCTTATCAGTGAGTTAGACCTTACAGTGTAATTTCACTTTGAATTTGACTTAGAACCAAAGTGTTACTGTGACCCTTGGATGATCAAGTGGTCTGTAACAAACGATTTAAGGACAGGTGATTAAAAACTAGAACATTTTGAATAGAATGGACCGTGAAAACCAAATGCATTTAACAGTCTGAAAAGCAGACAAGCGGTCAAGCACAGTGTCACACTTGTTTGATGTGTTAAAGCCTTGGTGTCTGGCAGATAAATTCTGAAGAACTCATTCTGATTAACTGTAATTCTGTCAGCCCATCTGTCTGTGACCTAACCATAAAGCAAATTCATTTATGCAGCAAAACATTGATCCAAATCTAGCTATCTCTCAAGGTTGTGATGGTATTGAGACCCTTGATATATGCTACTAGTCACCTACTTAAATAAAAGCAATCATACTAGGTAAAGATAAGACAAAACAATATTTGTAGACTACTGAAGGATATATAAAAAAATTATCAGTTTCCTTAACTAAATAATGTAATATTTGCATCACTTAATACTTACATGTCATTTAATGTAAAGTTGTAAGCAGATAATAACTGGTTGTACATACAATTATCATCCCATGAATTTTTGATACAGTTTTATACGCTGCGGTGCCACGTGGCAACGCCAGTTGCCACGGCGAAGGCCGCCATGCGCAACATGTGTTGTGTGAGTCTAGTCCACCCTGTCTAATTATGTTGATTGTTACCAGCTGTTCCTCGTTTGTCTTCCCTTTAAGTAT
>JAOUQW010000015.1:5328180-5348993 GCA_028565825.1 Olivaichthys viedmensis
CGAGCTCCATAAAGACATGGTTTGATGAGTTTGGTGTGGAGGAACTCCAGTGGCCTGCACAGAGCCCTGACCTCAACTCCAGTGAACACCTTAGGGGATGAATTGGAACATCGATTGCGAGGCCTTCTCGTCCAACATGAGTGCCTGACTTTACAAATGCTCTTTTGACTGAATGGGCACAAATTCCCACAGACACACTCCAAAACCTTGTGGAAAGCTTTCCCAGTAGAGTGGAGGCTGTTATAGCTGCAAAGGGGGGGAAACTCCATATTAATGCCCATGGATTTGGAATGGGATGTCCAACAAGCTCATATACCTGTAGGTGTGATGGTCAGGTGTCCACATACTTTTCGCCATATTGTGTATTTATACATGACAAGTATGATTTACTTTTGTGCACCCTAAAACCTCGACATCAGCAACTTGGATGTTCATTGCCGATAAATTGTATCCATAGGATATTTCCAATAGCACCATCGATCGGTCAAGCTTAGCTATGAGTAAGATTGGGGAAAAAAATATTGACAACTATATAAAGGGAGTTGATTTTATTTATTTATTTTGCATGTACTGAAGTTATGAACATGCTGGCATACAACTTGCAAGCATTACACATTGAATTTAAGTTACAAAAGTGGGCTTTAAATTAATAATGGATTGAAGTAATAATACAAGCGTGTTTGCAGGTGAACAGCTTTTGTACGGAAGAGGCTGGTGTAAGCTGAGAAGTTGAACCATCATGTGGAATGGTTCAAGATCTGGCCCACGAGGAGGGATGCCTTTTCGGTAAGATCAACCAAAAGGGATGGAAAAATATATTCTTCAATGCATTTCAATTCTTTTTTAAAAAGATTCTGCATTGATGCACCAAATGCCATAAACAGACCTTTACATAGACTTGTGAATAAACTTAACAGTACCAAACATTTCAGCTGAAAAAATAGCACCATAGGCTAATGCTGTCAGATTCCTTTAAATGGAGTTTTTAATTTTAATTATTTACAATATTTAGTATTTGACTGCATTTGAATATTACATGGCTATAATTTTATACTGCCACAGACCGAACAAACGCTATGCTTTTGTATCATGTCAACATGTCACATGAAAATGGTTGCTTTCTGAAGCAAAGTAAATCACGAGGAGGCAATATCACAATTTTATCATAAACTTTAATGTTTCAGATTACTTAATTTCCAGCAAGCATTTATTGCTTTTAGTGTTTTTATGATGAATAAAAGTATTATGTTTTAAAAACAGCAAGTGATTATACTGGGGGGGGAATCATAATGATAACTAGAAATAAAAAATGGAATTGCATCATGATGGATAAAGGAGTGAATTGAAATCGAATAGAATTGAGGTCTGTAGAGATTTCCACTCCACTCCTTATTAGGTCATTGTTCTCCTTTAAGTGTCCATGCACTGCACGTTTTAGTGTTCTCCCAGCCGACACGGGGCTCAATTCATCAGCTACCTCACATAGTTTTTAATCTGGTATTTTAGTGCAAAAAACACTAATGGCTGCAGTGCATGGGTACTCAACAACCAGCATTGGGAAAAACTGGCCTGAGTAGTAGTTTACCTGTGTCGCCTCTGTTACAGTACAGTATTTGCAGTGTTGGAGCATAGTGTAACTTTAGAATGTGCTTTTGTGGAGAAGTAGTCATTTGGTGTTCAGCTTGCACTGGATTATGTCTTCAACTAACTAGCCATTCCAACCCGCAAGTTCATAAGCCCTAAGTTTCTGCCGTATTTTTTGTCATTTTGGCCAGTGTGTGTGTAATTACATGTCATTACAGCTTACCTTGTACACACTTGGTTTTATATCATGCACAAAGCCTGTTTTACTTCATTTATTGCAATTTTTGGTAACCACTGTCAAATATAGTTGGTGGTAAAGCAAGTGGTGTCATTGCAGCGGGGACCCTCGCGGGGAGATGTTTGAAGGAAGAAATGGACCGATGCCTGGCTTCAGAGGACGGGAAGGAATAAATATGGGAGCAGGGCCTCCGGACCGGCCACCTATGGACATGAGGAGGTTTGACTACCCGCCAGATATGATGGGACGAAACATGGGTCTTCTTGACAGAGGAAGAGACCCTCCTCGAGACTTCTTCATGCCTGAAAATGAACTTGACGTCAATTTTAGAAGACGTTTTGAGATGGAGCAAAATGCACCAGGTTTTATGGGGCAGGGTAGGCCTCCTATGGATATGGGTGGAAGAGACATGCAGGTTAGGAATATGAGGGGGCCTGAAGATCAATTCATGGACATGAGGGAGAGGGACAGATTTCAAATGGACAGACCTGGTTTCAACATGTCACCCATGGATATTAGAAGGCTTGCTATGGAGTCTATGGACAGAAATGAGCATACAAGAGATAGAGAGAGGTCCCAGATGGGCATGAATGACATTGATGGATTTAGTATGGATATGCCTCCACGGGAAAGGTCAGTGGACTTTGAGAGACGAGGTTGTGCCCCTCCCTTGAAACCTAGAGAAAGGTTTGAATCCGATATCGATTTCAGGAATCGTATGGGACCTTCGGGTAATTTTATGGATCGGCCTCCTCAGACATTTCGGAGCAGGGATGGTACTCCTATGAATGTCAGGGGAAGACCCGAGGGGCCTCTAGATCGGCAAGGTCCAGAGAAAGCCATTCTTAAAGTAAGTGAACCGACTCTAAGAGACAGAGAGTTTCCCGAACAAACTGAGAAAAGCTCAGGGTTTAGAGGAGAAGAGAGTAAATCACTCTCGGAGGAGTGGTGCAGGCACGGTGTACAAGAGCAAGACTCTCTTGCACCAGTGACAAAAAGAAGTTCATCTTTACCCAGAGAAATGAAGGAGCGATTTCCACCTGGACTTGGCAAGGAAGGTGAGTTAGGCGAACCGTCACAGTTTAAAGAGAGAGAGCGACCATCTATGGAGTTTCCTGGTCGGGATCGTGGCACTTCAGGCTTCTCTCGATCAGAAAGAGAGGGTCCTACTGTCAAAAACTGGGACAACATTCCTACTGATTTCCCAGGCAGAGATCCACCTCGTGCTATTCAGAAACCACCACTCTTACCACTGGATCCCACTCTAAATACACCAAGCAAAGACAATGATGGTCAACACTGGCTAAGAGATGAAAAGCCTGACAACACTGTGCCATCAGGTGGTAGACATCCGTTCTTTCCAGAAAAGAGCCTGCCAGTCAAAAAGAGTCATTTTTCAGTTGATCAAGGAAACTTCAAGGGAAAAGATATGCCTCTTGATGAGGGTCCAAAGAAGGGGAATGTCATGCCAGGGCCACGAGAGCCTCAGAGTAACAGAGGGGGAAGACGAGACCAGGACTATGGAGACATTGATTACAGGACCAGTTCAGTGCAAAAATATGACTACATTCTCGAGGATCTTAAAGGGCCTGAAAAGAACTTGAAAGAATCTAAATTGGCTCCACCCGAAAGATCAAACGCCTCTGGATCTCAGGTCAGTGAAATAATTTATTTTCTGTCTATATTGTGTTGAAGCTTGTAGTCCATGTGTTATGAAAATGGCATTTATCAGTTCTTCCATGAATGGTGTAAACATGAAGTAGTAGTATTTCTAACTTTTTGGAGATTTCTCTGTCAACTGTTTTTCACTTTAAAAAATTGTTTTCAATATCTTGGAAGTAATACAGATTTAGTTATTTCTTTCTTTTTAAAAAGATGTTCAGTTTTCTCAGTCTTTGACTGTGAGCATTTACTATTTTCTTGTAGGCTTTTGTGACAATATCAAGTCCAAAGTTTAGATTTTACACGATTTAAACAATTCTATTAATTCTGCAAAGGATCAGGATTATAGGAGTGCCGGTGTTCAGGATAAGATCTCAAATACCATTGCCATCTCTGGGATTCCCAAAACTGCTACAATGCAGCAGGTAGTTTTGTGAATTATATTTTTTCCATTTTTAGTGATCGTCTTGTTGTCTTAGCAGACGACGTCAGCATAGGTTCTGACGAGAAAACATTTTCTTTCATAGATACTGGATGCCTTTGCAGTTCGTGATGGAGTGCCAATGCAAGGCATGAAGATAAGGGACGTTGTTCCAGGTGAGATTTCACACTTGAAAACTGCTATACCATTCGCAACATTTCGCTTTTTCGCTCCTCGAACCCTCCGCTCATTACGGATTTCTTGTAACCGTATTCTGCACCTTAGACACATAGGCTGTTCAAAAAAAAAAAAAAAAAAATGCAGGTTTCCGATTATGCTACAGGGTTTCTTGTTAAAACTATTGTTTTCCTGTCCCCTCGTCCTCTGTGTTCTTGTGCTGGAGCTTGTGCAGTTCTCCCTGAGCACCTTCCCTCTTAAAATGGTTTGTGGGTTAAGCAGACCTTCTATTACACTGCTGGGAACTGGTGGTCACACACATATGCGACAGCCCTACTTCTCAGTAAGGTTGTCAATTGTGGCCTCTCCTTGGTTGAGCTCTGAACTGTTAGCTCTCAAATTAGGCAAATAATGACTTTCGTAAAAAAAAAAAAAATCTTTTAATACACGTATTGAAGTGGTTCCATGTTTTTTGCTTGACCAAAGGCAAAGCAGGGGCCCATAAGTCGTAGACTGAATGGTACCATATCCGAATTATTGAATTCTTTTTTTTTTTTTTTGCCTCTTTTGTTACGAATCACACATCCTTAGGGGACTTAAACAGGAAAATGTTTTCCAAACTGGATCTTGTCTGTTTTAAGAACACCCAAAAAGTCTGTGACTGGTAACTTGTCCATAAATATCTGCTAAGAGACTTTGGGGGTGCTCTTATGAGGTAAATAAATCTCATACGCAAATAAACCCTGTGTTACACATTGCAATGAGGGTTTGGCTGGTTTTATACTTTTCAAAAGCAGACCACATACAATGTGCGTACTACGTGTTCAGTTTTGAACACCTTCACGTTGTTTACGTGATCATGCAAATGTGTAATTAACTCCGATATGTGCACTTTATGTAGGTGTGAATTTCTGCAGGCATACATTGCCACCGTTTCAAGCACTCCCATCGGACACAAAGCACAACGAACTTACATTTACACTGACATGTTGAATGCTCTGAACTGAAACAATTCCTTGTTTGATTGGTTTTCAATTATTGAAAGCAAAAGCACTCGTGCAATTCTGATGGACACCACTAAGTGTATGTATTGTAAGAAAATAGGTCGCTGTTATATCTACCGTGATTACATTTTTTTTTTTTTTTTTAAATGGTTTATCTATTTGACTGGCATTAACTAACACAGACCCATTTGTATTTCAAATGCTGTCCCCAGGTTACAGCTCCGATACGGCCTATGTGGAGTTTTTAAACATCGAGGATGCTGTCCACTTCATGGAGTCCAACCAGGTGGCCCATTCTTGTCCCTCTACAGCAGCTGTGTCTTCAAACAAAGAAGGCTTGGGCTGGGGCAGGGCCAAGGGTGGAATGGGTGGTCAGCATATGGGGAGGGGCACATGGGAATACTCAAAGCGCCTTCATCCTCTCCATAAGTTATCATAGATAGGAAATCAATAGCAGTCTAATAGGAAGCAACCCGTTCACAAATCCATTTGATTTAGATTGTCATTTTATCTAGTTACGTGACATGAAAAACGGACTGAGAATTTAAAATTGATATAAGTTTGTAATGACAACGTATTGTGCAGAAGAAATTGGACACAAGTTGATCTCTTGTGAATTTTCCCATCTTATTCATAGAATTATTTTTGTGAAATGTGTTTTTAAACCGTAGCAACTTCATTTTTTTGGTGGGGAATATAACAAATGGTTGTGGCTTATCTGGGTGAAAAAAAACCCCAAAAAACACCTGTTGATTAAAAAAAAAAAAAAGTATTTATTTTATAATTTTTTCTCCATTTGGAAAGTGTGAGAAGTTACCAAACGTTACCCAATAATGGACTTGGATTAATTTCTACCGTTTGATCTTTTCCTTTTAAATTATCACTCGATCACTTGTATATATTTTGATAACCTAATGGCTTGTGGCCAACGGCTTCATGCTTGCAATGACGTACTGCTTCCGTTTCTTTATGGTGCTATGGCACCAGTGATTCTTTACATATCCTCACAGCTTCTTGTTGACTTCAGAAGGTTTCATCACTTTACCGACCAGCACTTGATTTGCAGTCCAGTTCCACCACTTTACCCGACCTGCCAGTTGTTCCGTTCCAACTCGGCCTTCATTAGCGATTCCTTCTTGGCGTTCGACATCATCACAAACATGTACAGCAGGCTGTTTTTCTTGTTTTCAATTTGGATTCTCAGCCGTTGCCTTTTATCATGTGGAATTCTGTCCGTTCCTGCTTGCCATGTTTGATTTCATGTTGGAATCTCAATCTTGAAACCTTCACATGGCGATTCAGTTGGTAGAAATGTAGATACTAGATTTTAAACATTTCATTTCGCAAGGCTTGATTCTTTTTTAAATTCTTCTCGGCTGTTTTGTCGGCATGTTGGGATGTTAACCTTGGAGGATGTTGGAGTGGGAATTCATGATAGTATGCTGATGCTATTAATGCTTGCAGTGATGCGTTTTTGTGCTGGTTAGGTTAAAAAAAAAAAAAAAAACATTCTGCCTTTTACTCTCTGTAGTAAATTGCTTAGTCAGTTGGGGTTCACTGAAAACAATTATTTCAGACATGAAAAGCCGGGTCACAAATTGTCTGATTTGTTCTCTGCTAGTGTGACACTTGTGTTAATAGGCATTTATCGTGCAAACCACTAAAACGTATCACATTCTTGTAATGTTACCACGCCCGCAGGCACAATGGTTTGATGCATTTGTTGGAGCAAAAGCATGAGGACGAATGTGGTGGTGAAAAAGAATATTAAACCTCTTGTAGCAGTGATTGGATCCTGTTGGATCTCTCCGTCTGTTTTAGATTTCCAGTCATGCATCTTTGTTGAGGCTGCCTTTTGAGGCAACTTGTGTGGTAGGGGTTTATGGTTTATGGTGGTGGGTGGGTAGCAGTCTTCCTGTGGGGGGAAAACGTTGTGCATGCAATTATTGCCACTGGAGAGCCTCGCTGTCGAGACGGTTTCACCCTTTTGATCTGTCTGGATTCTGCTTATACCTTTCTTAAAGTATAGCTTCTAAATCAGATGAGGATGTTTTATAGAAGTGTCACTTTCTTCATTGACCAAAAGCATCCTTCCCAAATACCCTTCCAAGAAAGGAGCCTTATGCCAGGTATCGCTAGAATACTGTCCTATTACCCGCGGCTTAGCGGTTTAATATGTAAATCAATAAGTGTGTCAACATAAAACAGGTTTCTATTTGGATGAGCTTGCCGTGAATCAAGCATCATTTTATTATTTTGTGTGAGAAGCTTTCTGAACAGTTAGTAAATATGTAAAGGTGTTTTTATAATGGGCTAATTGGGTACAGAAGGCGTTGAATCCAAGTTTAGGTCCACTGTTTTTAAGCAGTTGACAAAATATAAGATGTTGAAAGATATACCGAGTTACTGCATAGGCTACATGCATATAGATTGCTATAAAAGATGGTAAACTCAGGAGAACCCTAGAATATGGTAAGGTGAGTGGAAAAGATCAGATACAATGAACTTTGTCATTAGAAATAGGTGTACAGAAAAAGAAACACTTCGCATTTTCACATATCTCGACTTTGAGGAAAGTTGAGGTCAGAGCACAGGGTCAGCCGCGGTACCGTCCCCCCTGGAGCAGACGAGGGCTATGGGCCTTGATCAAGGGCCCGAACGGTGGCTTTCTGGCGTGCCAGGGATTTGAACTTGCAACCCTCTGGTCACTAGCGCAGATGTTACCGATGGAACTACCAGTGCCCTCAAGTTCATGATGACGGCACACTCCTCTTCTACATGGACACATGTTTCATGTTCTACGCATGCTTCTCCTTCTCCACTATTTACACCAAAAGAGCCCGTTAGTTGCAGTGTTCCGTATTGTTCATTTTTGGTCATGTCTCTTGGTAACTTTGGGGGAAAAGCTTGATCTTAAAAGGTAATTATTAATATAAATATTATATGTCCCTTTACATGCTACCTGCTTTGGACAGATGCAAGTGAGCCTAATTTAGTGACCTCCCAGTTTTTTTTCTAGAAGGACTGAATGTTTAATTCTCTAAATGTTAAAATGTTATTGATGAGGTATTGATAATGGTCTGAGGAGACTACTTTTTCCCCTCAAATATTGGGCATCAGGGGCTCCCGAGTGACACAAGAGTAAAGCGTTCGCCCTAGTTCGAGCCCACAGCCATCCGGGGCCGTGAGTCTAAGAGAGCGTAATTGGCCCTGCTCTTTGAGTGGGAGGGATGACGATACACTTTCTCTCCTTTCAATCAAAAGCGGCACCAGCCAGTCGTGGGCGTCTGTGAGCTCATGCATACGAGCCCTGTGACGTTGCATGAGCAGCAGTTTGAAAAAAAATGCGTCGGTAGGCTTCATGTGTCTAGGAGAAAGCACATGTTAGCCTTCACCTTGCCCGGTTGGTGGCTGTCATGCGATAGGAGAGAACTAGCTAGTGGGTGGGAATTGGCAATGACTAAATTGGGAGAAAAAATTCAAATGTAAAATATATATATATATATATATATATATATATATATAGGACATCATTATTAAAATAGTTGTGTCCAAACTCTCCAAAACTCTTGCATACGTTAGACACAGAGATTTTGATTTTCTTTGGAAGTGCCTTCATATTACCTCACACCTTATACATTAATCTTTTTCTTGATTCTTGATTTCTTGTCTGTTTTCGGCAAGTTCAGGAGTTGGGTAAAAGCTTTCATTTACTTGACGGTTCAAACACAGCGCTCATTAAATCTGAGACTATCTCATCCACTGGCTGGGTCAGCTGAATTTCTCCATACTGCTTGCACAATAAGGATATTCACAGATGTTTGCAAGTCATACAGTTTATGCTTGATGTTAAATAGAGACAAGAAAAATTTATGCTCATGGTTACTAAAATAGAGGAGGGCTGGATTTTATAGGAGCCCAATACCCGTTACTTGCGTCACCATCAAATGCGTCCATACCAATTGCTTCTAAAGAGTCTGAGCTCATGCATTCTGAAACAAATCTTGTCCAGATGCATTTGTAGGGAAAATCGGTCAAATAATCAGAGATTGTCACTTATTGTTTTTCTCTATTCCAGGGGTCTGTTAAAGTTGGTAGCAAGACTGCCTTACTGAAGTATATTCAACCTGACAGAAATGCAAAAGAACAGGTAAGCTTTCCTTTTATTCTATATTTGGCTAATAGAAACATGGCCTCTTGTATATGAAATGGAACTCTGATTTGATATGAATTTACCACAAAGTTGAATAGTGTTTTCTTTGGATAGCCGCATGAGGACCAACCGCTTAAAGCCATCCCATCAACCCAGGATGGCCTGCTGCCATGTCCTGTCCTGCCCAATCCACCAAATGTGAAGGAGGAAGGTCGTGCCAAGCCCCTGAATGATCCCCCCTCTCAGGGTGGGTGGCAGCGAAGTTCCAACCTGACACCTGAAGCCTGGCAGCAGCAGGTCGACAAGCAACTGCAGCAACAGGAGACTGAGAAGCGAGGCAAGGAATGGGCCAACCAGAGAGGCCCTCGTCCCAGCCTTCCTAACTCTGATCCAATTTTCAAGGAAAGCAGGAGTGAGTGCATATAGATATATATACACACCGATTGGAAAAACCAACATGGTGTCTTAGTAAGGTGTTGGGCCACCATGAGCCGAAGGAACAGCTTCAATGCACCATGACACAAATTCTACAAGTCTCTGGAACTGTACTGGAGGGAGTGAACACCATTCTTCCAAAATATGTTCCCTCAGTTGGTGTTTTTAGTGAATGGTGGTTTAGAGCGCTGTCTAACACGTCTGTCCAAAATCTCCCATAGGTGTTCAGTTGGGTTGCGATCTGGTGACTACCAGAAAGCCATAGCATATCATTTACATCATTTTCATCCTTATCAAAACATTCAGTGATGCCTTCGTAACTTTCCTCATAACCGCCATTTTATCAGAGATATTTCCGATGCTTCACACGACATTTTCCTTCATATTATGTGTGAACATTGAGGTAATGTTCCCCTTTTCATTTCCTTTTTCTTTTCCCATTAGCAATGATCATTAAGAACATACTCCCCACCACAACGGTGGAGACCATCCTGAGGGCACTGGATCCCTTTGCGTACCTTGATGAACGCAATGTCCGTCTTGTTAAAGGGAAGACGCCTGGATCCAAATGCTTTTGCTTTGTCGATATGGACTCCCACGAGGTAGCATGCTTTAGGATGGAGGCACTTTATCAGAGGCGTTTGTCATGCAGCATTTCTTCTGGATTGATACTTTTTATATAAAGTCTGATTAAATTTGTAAATTAATCTTCATCATGGTCTTAACAAACCACCTTTTTTTTTAACCCACTTTCAGCATGTGACTAGGTTGGTAGACCTGCTCACCAAACCTCGTCCGATTATGATTGATGGAGTCAGAGTATATGCAGAGGTAGCAAAGCCTCTCAAGAATCAGAAGTGAGTTCCTCCGTCGAACATAACCAGATATTTGAAGTGATATGGTTGTGTGTTGTGAAGTGGTGCTTGCTTATTTATTTATTTCGATTCTCTTTACATTTTTCCTCTCTTTTGACCCTAATTTTATTTTTTTGCAGCTACCGGAGGGAATTTGATAAGTCAAACACTTCTCTTCTGGGTTACCCACCTGATGTGATGGAGGTTGCTAATTTACTTCTTGGTGGCAAATGCCCCAGACAACTTGGGTATAATTTAATCACTATAATTCCATTGTTTTTATATGAAATCTATCTTAAATGCATGTGACTGCTTCTACAGCAACAGCAGCAGCAGCAACAGCAGCAGTACTACAATCCACCTTCTCACACAGCCGTAGGTATCTCGGCTGCCATGCAAGGTACGGGATCAGTTTTTTTGAAATTACTGTAGTTTCTTTCTTGTATTAAGAATAAGATGCATGGTGTTCTCACTTTTCGTGTAGGTATGTCTGCACCTGCTGACCCAATTCAGGCAGCTGGAACGGATTCCTCCTTGGCTTCAGCTGCATTACAGAGCTCAAGTTTAACACAAGTGTGTTCCTGACACCCCCACATCCTTTTAGAATTGTATCATATATAAGTGATGGTACAGTAATCTGTTTTCTGGCACTGTTCAGGGTGCAACGTACCCCGAGGCTCCTGCAGTGGAACACTCAGTCGAGGCTGCACAGCTCCAGACTGCTTCTGTACCTGACCCTGCTCTCACTGGCTCTGCTGATGGCTCTGAGGCCTACAGCTATGGTAAGATGCCATTTAGTTTGACTGGAACTTGTATGTTGGCAGGCATCACGAACCCTCACCCACAATGATACTAGAGTCGGCAAAAAATGGGACGCAGAAATCTCAAAAAGGAAATATTTGCCTTATATACGCCTTTTACAAATTTAATGTGCAACGAAAGGTGTGTATTAACAATTATTTTTGAATAGCAGTTATTGGGCCTCTTACTTTCAGCCCTCAAACTCATATTTTAAATATTGCATGCAATTTGAATCACTTATGGCTCTTGTGTCATTTCCTCAGGTTCAGACAACCCAGATTTGTCTGCCTTTCTGTTCGACGCTACATCTGGCTTCTACTATGACCCCCAGACCACCCTGTACTATGACCCTAACTCAAGAGTATGTTTTCCTCTCTGATCACGTTAGATTAGATCCTTGCACTGCTCAGACCTCATGTTAATTCGGCCTCGGGAGTTATAGTGTTATCTAATGTTATAGCTGCATATTTGGATATCTAAGAGTTTGGGTCAGATGTTGCAATATTAAAGTGTTTTGTAATGTACAGTATGTTAATGTTGTGCTGCGTTCTGCTTTGGGTGTGTTGGTAGTATTTCTACAATGCTCAGACACAGCAGTACCTGTACTGGGACAGCGCCTCGAAGACCTATATACCAGTGGAAGGCTCTGGCACAGACGCTCAGGAACCGAGTGCTCCAGTGGAGGCTGTGGCCGAGGACGTGCCAAATGAGGAACTAAAAACCTCTACAGAGGGAGCGCCAGAGCGGAGGGAGGATGAGGAGGCCGCGCCGCGCTCCGACAAGAAGGAGAAGGAGGACAAACCCAGAAGCCTGGCAGCATTTAAGGTCTGCTTGTCACTTGTACCCTACCTATCCATTTCTTTTATTTTTGAGGTGCCACTGCACTGATACTCTGGATATGTTTGCTGTACTTCATGATTAGTATAATTTCATACGACACACCTGATATATTTTGTACTATATTTTAAATGTTGATGTTCTTCAGATTATGAAAGACATGGAGCGCTGGGCCAAGATCCAGAATCGGCAGAAGGAGAGCGTGCGGGCGCCGTCTCCTGTCCTCAAGAGTGGAGCAGATGAGAAGAAGGCTTCCAAAGCTGCTGATGCAGCCTTTGCCATATTTGAGAGGAAGGTCAGGCAGAAGTCCTCTGTTTACACCCATTTAAAAAAAAAAAAAAAAAAAATCGACATTTTTGTCCCTCAAATTTGATACTTGTGCTTTTGAGCATTTCCATGTATGCCTTTGGTAGGTGGTAATTAATTAATCTTCACATTATCCCCCCACATTCATAGGCCACTGGTGGAGACGACATGTTCAAAAAACCTCTTGCCCCACCAAGGAAAGAGGAGAAGGGATCCAAGGTGAGCTTTTGGCACGCAGCCCTACTCGGATACTGACAGCAAAAATTGATTCACGGCATTAAAAATAAGTTACACAAGAGCAGTTTACACAGTGCCTTTTTTATAGAACAAGGACGCAACCCTAACCTTTTTTTCTTCTTCTTCCCCTTCATGTTATGGATTTGCAGAGGCCCATGGGTTCGCTGGGCATGCTAGCTGCCGACTATGCAGCAGGGAGTGACGAAGAGGAAGAGGAAAAGCATGAGAAGCATGACGCACCTGCTAAGAGCCAACCAGAGCTTCAGGAGAAGGAAGATAGATTGACGGACTGGAAGAAAATGGCCTGCCTGCTGTGCAGGAGGCAGTTCCCCAGCAAAGACGCCCTCATCCGCCATCAACAGCTCTCGGACCTGCACAAGGTACTTGCACTCCTCAGTCTTGCACAAGCCACCAGCAGCTTTTGGCATTTATGAGGATAAAAGTACAGTGTTTTGTATGGTTATAGAACTTTGCTTTTCTACTTTCCTCCTCTTGACACTTTTTTTATTATTTATTTGTATTTTTATTTTTATTTTTTATGGCAGCAAAATATGGAGATTCACTTGAAGATCAAAAAGTCAAAGAGAGAACTAGAAGCTTTGGAGAACCAGGAAAAGGAGGTATGGTTTTCTTTTCTTGCCTTTGGTACTGCATCTTAAGGCGTTTCACACCTACTTTGTCCGCTGCGGACCTATCGAACTTTTTTCCTTCAGTTTGGTTCATTTTCAAAAATGGGAACACTCCATCCGTACTCAGGTGTGCACCAAACAACCGAACTGGGTCTGGGTCCTCGTCCAAGTAAACCAAGGTGTTCAGTTCGTTACTTGTGGGAACAGTTTTACGATGGTCCGCACCAAAATGACATTAGGTGCTTTTATGAAGGTTTTGTTTTCGATATTCGCCATTTAAACGTACCATGGTAGCCAATACAATCTTTGCAGCAATATGACCACAGCGAATGATGCACACAATGTTTTGCAGTCTCTTTGAAATTCAACATACGACTGTGTTAATAGGCTGTTGGAAAATATGGATCACCTCTCTCTGTGGAACAAAAATGCATGTATTGTTCTCAAGCACATAAATGGCTTAAATACATTTAAATGAATATTTTATAATTCCGTACAAAATGTAAAAAATGGTAATAGCCTCATGAGTGCGTATAACGTCCGAGAAATTGGCTTCTTAACCTTACTGTGACTAATATTTGAACGTTAAGTGGTAGTTTTACAATTTTCTCTAATAACATTGCACTTGCATGACCTACAGAAGTAAAACAACCTCTATGAGAACGAATAAGAAGTGTCCATCACAGCACACCCCGTCAAATTCCTGACCAATCAAGGAACATCCAGGCGTGCAGGCAATTTGCGCTTGAAAAAAAAAAAAAAAAAAGATGCAATGTCACACACAAAAGAAATGTAACTCTCGTGTGGACTTTAGCAGACAAACTAGGTGTGAAAACGGGCTTAGATATCTTCCTGTAAGGGTCCAAAGATTTTCATAAACAGCCAGTCACAGTGATCGACAGTTAGCATTTCCTTGCTATGAAGAGGAGTATTATTACTGCCATGTACGTGCTTGTAATAATCTGTCCACCTGACTCTGTACCCTGTCCTTTAGCTGACTATGGGTGAGGCGAACAGTCCACCTGAAGCAAAGAGACGGAAACAGCAGAACACATGGGGTAGCGGTTCTAGGTACGCTTAAACCCTGGTCATAAAGTGAAGAAATGGAGCCATTTTCCAAATAAGTCGAGTGCATGATGCACCAGACGCTCACTATGTACTAGCTACTGTTTGACCTAATCCCTGTGTTCTTTCAGGGACACGCACAAAGGCAATGAGAGACCAGGGTTAGGTCTGGAGACCACGGAGGTGAGCCACTGGCATGACCATTAGTACATGCCCTGAAAAATACCCCTAGCCTGTTTACTACAGTTGTTGGGGCTTCTCAGCAACTCATGCTTTCTGTGCGTTACTCTCTTTCACTTTTTGCAGCGGAAGAAGAAGGAAAGAGTTGTCTGGAACTACGCCACATATAAGCAGGCAGTGCGGAAAGCTATGTTTGCTCGTTTTAAGGAGCTGGAATGATTACCGTAGTGTGAAAGAACTAAACGAACGAAACGCACATTAGAAAGCTTTTCTGTGAGCAGCTCTCGTCAGGCTTTACTCTGTGAGCTAACAATTCCTGGTGAATCACTTTGTGACCGTGTTATGATTGTGTGCCTGTAATGATTATAAATGCATTTTCTTTTAGTCGCCAAAAGTCCACAGTTCTGCTATAATGCCTTTTTGTAGCCCTACTGTTCAGGGCTTTGAAACACCTTTTATTTTCCTTACTTTGTATCATGTGTTTTTTTTTTTTTTTAACGACAAAGAAGTGAGTTGGGTGTTTACAGCTCACGTAGAACTATTATAACTGTAGTATTCCATGAGTCAATAAACTGACTGCCAACATCTGCTGGATTAAGTGATCTTTAAATTTGTCACCACAGATTTTCCAGTGGTCATTCCATGGCAAGATTTTAGGAAACATCAACAGGCGACAAGGAGTTGAACCTAAGGAAGAACCTCCGCTCTAACTTTCAGCTTTTACTCTTGACTGTGTGGGATGACGTTCTCCGTTTTTCATCATAGCCATGACCCATGACAGGCACCGCCATCAATAGTTTTTTGAAAGTCAGAGTGTGGTTTATTATTTTATTCTATTTATCTATTGTTTTGGTAAGAGTTGCACTACAGTGACAGCACAGTGGTCCGTGATCAAAGTCATCTTGTAACCCTAAACCTGTAGCGATTATGTTGCAAAGCTTATGTGACGTGCCACCCACATTTATTAGTTTAGGATCGTGCCTTACAATCATTTGCAGTAAAATCTGCAAATGGTCAAAGATTTGAATCAAAATCTGTACACCATCTTGGAAAATACCATGTTCAAGTTTCAAGTGTCTAAAATAATTGTGGTTTGATGTCGTGCCTACACATGAATAAGTGAATAAACGTGTTTTTGGTGGTCTTAGATGGCGGTCTAGGCTCCCTGAACACCGTTCACCATAAGGGTGACTGCACTCACTTTTACCTGAGAGGGATAAAATGACTTTCACAGCTTTCACCTTTGGGTGGCAGTAAAGAGCTGCTTTGCTAAGCACTGCTGTACAGTGTAGGAATCGTCATTAGATGACTGTCTTTTTATTATTGTTATTCTATAATCAAAACGCTTTTGTTTTACTTAATGCAACAACAAAAAAATAGAGCGTTTTAATTCTACCGGATATATCATTTTTCTAGTAATGTACTTTTATCATAGTTGCAAATCAATTCACTACCTTTTAAGACAAGATAGCAGGTCCATATTAATACAGACTTTAGTGTTTTACTCATTTATGAAGATGTAATTAGTTGGTGAGGTAAATCAGATCTGCTGGAACGAGAACCCCTTCTTCCCCATGGTTATGAGTGCAGAATGTTGAAGATGTCTGGTGCGGTTTAGTCCTGGGCAAATGTTAATCACTTACAGCTTTTGTTTGAAATTTAGATGGTGTGTTTGCTACAATCACTTCATCATGTTTTCTCTGGGAACAGGTATTACAAGAAAGTGGTGAAAAGCTGTATATGCAAATCATGTTTATTTATTAGAATGCCAGCATTGTCCATTAACTATCCTTACACAAAGCAGCTACTGTACATTGTCTTGTTTCGGGCAGAATACTGATACCCTAATATGTTTGTAGCAGTTCACTTAAAAACAACATACCGATCTGACATGACTACACGATATAAAGGGCGGAGGCTCCATGCTCCACTCCAGTTGCTGCAGTTAGGGTAGAGGCCAAGGGTGCTTAGTAGGTAATCCATCACCCGTACCTGTTTCCACTGAACCCAACCCCAAATCATACACTGAATCAGTGAACATTTCCTCAGTAAATGAGAGCTTGCGCTCTATCCATCGTTCTTCATTTGTTGAATGAGAGGAATGTGAACTCTCGTGCTATTTGTTTTGAGTAGTCATGCTTGAATGATTGATCAGGCTAAGGGGAGAAAAGAAGGATAAATAAGCAGAGGTGGAGTTTTGAACCGGTCTTGCTCGTTGAAAGGCTCAGTTCTGCTATCCAAAGTTACAAGAATGGAAAATAGGGCTTCGTCGCATTACAGATGTGATGTTTCTGTTTCTATATCACTTAATCACATGTATAAATGACTTTGACAATATATTAAAAACGTGAATTTTGTCCATTCTTTCCTTCATTCATCCTTTTGTTTTGATGTGATATTTACCTGTGGTCCAGGGTGTGAAACCGTGACTTTGCTTTCCTCTTCATTGGCGTGACGGTTGGTTAAATATTAACTTAAAAAGGATTTTCTGCCGTCTCCTGCGCTACCTTTGTTCTTGTTCTACGACATAACTGCGTCATTTTCACCTCGCATTGTTTTAATGGTGAATGCAAACACAGCATGACTGCAAGTGCAATAGAGTGTGGATAATGTTCGGAAATCGTATTCAATGAGCTAGTGAAACCTCTTCCTTTGCTGCGTTTTTTTTGTCCATTTTTGTTTAAACACGCAGAACATTGGGATAAAGATGTGGACCATTTGCCCTTTATCTCAGCTGTGCATTCTCATTTCCATCTTTTCCCGTTAATCCCTCCATCCACTAAATCCCTCCCCCACCCCCCCTAGAGAGAGCATCACTTTCTTAATTATCTTATAGGAGACTGAATCGAAATAAGCATCCTTTTCATGAATCCAGACCTTGAAAGAGTGTTGGGGGGGGGGGGTAGAAAGGGTCCAGGGGTTGGGTGGTTTTGTATCCATCGCACGTGCAGGTCTGAGACAGCAGGGATTGTGTATGGAGGCTGTACAGGGGGTCTCATTATCTCGAGCCAAAGCTTTTCTCTGAAAGAGACGGGGTCCCCGTGCAGCCTTGAGATGTTCCTCAAAAGAGCATACAGTTAGAGGCAGAGCAAAATTGGTTAGAGACAGAAAGGAATGACGACTTCTTATTGCATGCATTTGAGCAACCTTTGAAATTTAAATTGACATCAATTGATCCCCATTCCCCCTGCTCCTTTTTGTGCAGTGATGGGTATCTGTCTTCAAATCATCTGTCTCCAGAATGAACAATGTTTTAAATGTCGCGCGCCAGCGATTTTTATCCAGCAGTTTTTCTTTGAGCCAAATCTAATAAGCCTAATATGTGGCCTTTTGAATGTTTCTGTCCAAATAATGGTCATTGCAAAATGCCAGACTCTCTGAGGGAAGTTTCGCTTGAATAACCTAATACAGGCCCATGAGTTCTTCCTAAATTACATTCGAGTTCATAGATATCAGTAGAAATTTGCAAAAACATGGCCACGAGTCTAAAAGTGCCTACAATATATCTACAGTACCCCACTCGATATTCAAACCACCAAAGCACTGATGCCATAATGGTTTATAATTGCTCGTAAGAGTTTTCTAGGAAACCGATATTATATTTAAAGAAATATTCACATGAGTTATATGAAGTCAGAAATACTGTCACTGTCTCAATGGAGTCCATGTCCATACACAAATTGTGGCATCAAGATTCTGAAACAAGCAGTTGTAGGTACAAAAGACATGATATAATGGTTGCATTCTTGACTATGGATTCCGGAGAGGACGGGTGTTGCCAAGCAGAAGGCAGAAGAGAAGCGGATGCAAGCGCACTGTTGCTATAGGGAGCTTGGTTTGTAGTATAGTGGAAGGGGATTTAAAACACTGTAAAGTGATGCATGTTTGCATAAATACATTGTAGCTTGTGTCCTGTCTGCATGTTCGTCAGGTTTGTGTGCCATCAATTCATTTGATTTTATCTGCAGATATATCAGGGCACTGTCTTCGCTTAGTCACCATGCTGTCATAAACTTCTATATTCCTGCAACTATTCTACTTTTACTATAGCCTGATTTAGAAAAGACTGACTCCATGAAGTTGCAATTTTTACAATGGCTGAGCCTAACCAAATGGGGTTTTTTTTTAACGCAATGTGATATAAGCCCATTCGTTTTCCTCTTAATTACATCTAGAACCCATCCAGATAAGCATCAAGCTTACTTTCCTTATCATAACGTTGTGGAGTAAAAAAGAATCTGTCTTTGACTGTTTGAGATGTACAGTATATTTGGTGAACTTGGATATATATGGGAGCTACAACTCCAGAGCACCATTTTAGGACTTACTCCACACCTGACAGTAGATCCACCAGGATACAATACGTCTAGGTCTTTTTCATTCCTTCCTTGTTGAGGTTCTGAAATCTTCGTATGATGAGCATTTCGTTCTTCCCAGTAGAAGAGGGCGAGTTGACCAGCAATTTGCAGTACATGGCAATAATAACCGAATTGGACTCGAAAGAAAGAGATTCTTCATCACAGAACAGTGCGACACAAAAAAGCGTGGGCCGAAACACAGGTTTTATTAGTTTACAAAGTCGAAGGCTTTGTTGAGTGCAAAATAGTTGCCCAATCCCATCCCATTCATTTGAACGGTTGAATGTTGTAAATCAGTAGAAGATTAAAGTGTCTAAATGTGTGGAATACTTATGCTTCCAAAGGTAAATTAAGTAATACCAAAGTAAAGCAATCCTGCCTGCCAACTCCAGTGTCAGTGAAGAGTCAGATGTCTTTTACTCGCTTTAGCCTTTTGTAATGAAGCATAATCTCCTCTGACAGGAGATTAATGGCGCCCTAACGCGGCTCCAGAAGAGCGAGGGAGGGAGACGAATGAAGGGCGGGAAGGAGAAAGGCAAGGCTTGCTGTCTGTCATCGTGCCATACTGATACGGGTTAAACGGGGTCGCTAAACCATCATGAGGTTTTCTCCACCTGTTTGATCCCAGCAATTTGTATTGCTTTCTAAAGGTTATTCAGATGGGAAAAAAAAACAATTTCTCAGTGCTTAATAATGACTTCTTTTCTTATTGACTTTCTTTCGTAGCACACAGTTGTGAGCTCCTGAAGCACAAGAGGAACCTGATCTGCCTCTTTGGATGTGTGTTTCTGGGAGAGGAAAGTGGAGGTAATAGTCTGGGGGTTAGCTCCCGATGCTAGCATTTGTTCCATAGACCGCAACAGCTGCTGAAGGGCTTCGTAACTCTGTCTCGTGTTGACTGACTAATTGTTAAGCGCTGTATGTGTATTGAGGGAGGGAGTCTCGCAAATGGCTTAAGGCCCCATCGCTTGCATTACAGGGTTATACCCACTATATCAGACCCCTAAACAGGTACCGAATAAGGCTGGTGTTGAAAAGGGCTTAAACAGAAGCTATGTATTTAATGCCAGCGGCCCATCCAAACCTCACAGAGCTTGATCCCACAGAGTGAGCATGTGTAGAATGACAGGGTCTTTCACTTAACTTTCTAAAAGTGCCTCAAGCTACCTCGGCATTAAACATGCAGTTTAAAGACAAAGGAAATGGTTGAGGGTGTAATATGGCTTGGACCCTTAAACTCAGATTTAACATTCAAAAGAATAAACGAGATATGGGGATGTGTGGTGCAATTGTTATTTAGCCTCTCTCGCTCTTGTACATTCATTCTGTCTTGCTTGCCCAAAAATGGACTAAAACACACCCCTTCTGTCACTTAACTTCACCGGCTATTTGTTAAATACTCTGAGAAAATGTCCCTTTTGTTTTAAGTCATGAAATAAATACTGTGTAATTGAATAATCACTCAATTGATTCCTATAGATTTACAATCTTAAACAGTAACAGAAAATGTGCATTACAAAGTGCTCAAATATCTCCAAATACTTTGTCAGCTTAACAGCAAATAAAATGGAAGGGAGGTGCTGTGTATTCTGTCAATTTTTGTAAAAATGTTCTTGAGGGGGAAAAAAAAGAAATTGACTAAAAAATAATAACTTTGCATCATTGGCGTGTTTTAATTAGCATATCTCTCACATTAAATGCATATAACTGGGTGACTGCTTGTATTTAATTCATAATTCATAAAGTAATGTATTATTTATGTATTAATATGCATGGATAGTCAGAAAATCTCAATCACATTTGTCCTCTAGCCTCCATGCATATTAATACATAAATAATACATTACTTTATGAATTATGAATTAAATACAAG
>JAOUQW010000015.1:5370099-5389978 GCA_028565825.1 Olivaichthys viedmensis
CATAGTCATTTTGGAGTCATCATTCTGGACACATGATGTTTTACAGCTTTCTACAAATGATTTGAAACCAAAGTGCATAAACACTAGAATCATATTACAATCATTTTATAGCTGGATCTGAAACAACATGGAGTTTATATTACTGAAAACACTGATTTTCAAACTTTTGAATGCTAGTGTAACTTGTGCAAAGATGAGTGGCACCAGTGGTGTGGTGTGGAGTTATTATAATGAGGAACAAAAATAATGTATTGCAATCATTATTCATTAGTTTGCCCATAATTTTCCTGCAGCTGGAAGGTGCAGCTGAATCCATGCTATTTGTGCATATCAAATGAGAATTTATTGTCTGTAGTAATCCATTCCTAATTGCCTGCAAAAGTAATCCAGTAAACCAGTGATAGAAGGATTACGAGTGTATTTTGCAATCAAGTGAGAACTTTAATTTGTTTGCATAAAATGCTGACCTAATAATGTATGTCTGTCTGAATTTTCTAGCTTGCCATTGTGTGTATATCCCCCATTGCAAAATTAATTGAAATTGGACTAGAAGTTTGTTTTAAAATTCAATTTAACCCCAATGCACACAGTCTTAAAAGTTGTCATCCGTTGTTAACAGTGGTTGTCCATTCTGGGCCCTCTTGAGAAAAGGAATATATTCTCTGTGTAAACGAGCCTTATTGTGTCTCTCTTCCTGCTGGCAGACTCAATAGGAGCCAGTGAGGAGACTTTAACCTGATCCCTTATGTAAACATCCCCAAGGAAGCCAAACCAATTCCAACAAAATACAAAGAAATGTCAAACACTGAAAGAAACATGTGAGACATATTAAGTGGAAAATAAGGCTTCAGATGGGAGAGAAATTATCATGAAATAAAAGCTTTGGTATCTATGCCGGATGTTACTGAAACTCTGGGCAAGGTGAAGAATTCTGCAGCAGGATACATCATTTCCCAAGGGAGAGGCAATCAGACAAAGAGGTGTTGACATCTGCTTATGGAGTAGGTGGAGGAATACTCCTTCTTAAAAATGAAAATGGAGAGGCTTTGTGTTGTGATTATTTGTTACTTCCACTGTCCAACATGACTTTGAAAATGAGATGCATGGGTGTTTTAAATGTTGACTCATTCATAAGGTGGATTATATTTCATGGATGCTTGTTTGGTATCTATAACTATAAGCATGTAGGTGTAGTTAAAGAGCTTGGAACTATATGAGCTGAACTGAAGACATCTTCAGAATTCTCATGAAGAGATTTTTGTGGACTTTACTTGTCGTTTAACCCTTGCGTTCTGGATGTTGTTTTGTCTTCAGTAATACAACACAGTCATTGATTGAAGAACATAGTGAATACCTGAATGGTGTCACTTTTTTGCCGACTGGGAGGTGCAGGGACATTTTTAGTCTTGTCAATATTTTGTTGATTGTCCTAGGGATTATTGTCCAACATATTTATATGCAAAGGATATGGAATTACCAATTTTAGGAGTATTAAGGAAGTGGCATGTCATAATGACGTGTATGTGTGCGTGCTTGTACACATGTGCGGGTCATAAAAACGGTCAATGAAGTTGACTGATCTTGACACTGGTCCCTATGGTCCACTATGTCTTCCACCAGACATGTGCAGAGGATTTAAAAGCACTCAAACACAGGTTTTCCTCCAAGTGTAACTCTACGCCCGTTTTTCAGTCTCGGCTGTCTTGTCTCATCCAATCACCCTCACCTTGTCCTCATCAACCCCTGCTTCACCCTAACAAAACCAACAGAACGCATACTTCACCACTGAGCAGAAGAACGTCTTAAAGTGGGAGCTATTCCTTTTCAGCATGTCGTACTGAAACCGAACCCCCATTCCTTCGTTAATCCTTGCTGCAGTGACTGTCTACTTGAGCGACCATGGAAACAGGAACCAGACGGCGATTGACAGTTCAGGGTCAAAGGTCAAGGAGTACATCCTCTGTGGTCAGTGGTCAGTGGAAGTCAGTAAAATGGATCAACACTTTGCTAACATCTGCTGGTGAATTCATTTGGTCTGGGGAAGTCAAGGAAATCCTATTACCCACAAGTTTTTTGAATCACACTGTTTGTTTAGTTATTGTTTTAAACAGCAAGGTTCCTTCTGTTAGTATGACTGTTTTGCAGATTGCTGGGGATGCAGTTTTCAAATTTAAACTCTATCATATCACTACCCTGTCATTCATTGGACTGTGCCAGTCTCCAGGCAAGAACTCTGAGCTAAAGGATCTGAGACTCTTGGTGGTGACAATCCAGAGGAAACCGAAGTCAGCAAGGGAGGCGGTTGAGGAAGATGGTGATAGAGCAACAGTGTGAAACAGGAAACTCGTCCAGGTCATAGTGGTTTAGGCAAGGGAGGTGAGAATTCTGCGATAGCGTTTGCAAGATATTAATGAACTCCCATCCTGGGTTTGCTTTCTAGATGCTCCCTGGTGCCAAACTGGTTTTAGCTTCCTCTTTGGTGTTGTAATAACTGTAATACCGTACTCTTGAACATTCATAAAACTGAGAACTAAAATGGTTGAAGAGTAAAATAACTTGTCAAGATTCACATCCCTCAATATATCTATGTACCTGAGGAATTTCCACATAATTGTACCCCAACGTTTTTGCCTTAAATTCAATACTTCAATGCTATCAAAAAACACTTAACATAGCAGCCAATAATCTAGACCTGCAATCTGTCTTTCAGCCAGCGGCGTGTCCCAACCAATTTCAAAGGGGGGGTCCCAAGAGCGGCACAGAATTAAGCATGGGGGCCATCAATGAATAATAAAATTAGATATTTAACCACCTGAGACACAGATCTGCACTGTAAAATTATGCATGATGCCTTCATTCTGATTGAATTTGTATGGTTAAACCTGACAAGCTTAGACGGGTAACTTAATAACACTTGGTTTCAGCATCCAGAACAATGGCTGTATCTTGGAGGTTGTAGCTCTTAGGATATTGCCCAGGTGAGTGATGCGGAGGAAACTCCTTCCCTAAGGAATTGACTGACTGACTGTCTGTGTGCCCAATTTGTCGTGTATACATAATACTGTGAAATGATTATTAATTAAGGTGGTTATGAACAAACAGTTAAATTAAATCAATACAAGTCCCTGTCAATGACCTTAAATGACAAGATGTATGAAAAGTAATTTAAATTGATGCTGCTATAATTCAATTTAATGAAATGTTACTTACACTGTACAATGTATTTTAAATTAGATGTAGAATTAAATTAAATGCAAGCAGATGTTAAAACATGCAGTTATTTACCATTGAATGCAAACTTACTATGGTAATTATAACATTATGATTTACATTTCTTTGTGGAAGATTTACATTTCCTTTGGGGTAGTTTTAATAATAATGGAGTTACACCAGTATTCCAAATATTCAGAATTCCATAACTAACATTGACATGCCAACAGGATTCTTTAGCATCTCATGATAATGGTTGAAATATTAAAGTTAGAGCTGATTGAGAGCTGTCTATTATGAATACAAAATGTACTGAATATGTGGAACTAAGGAAGCAAGGCAGAAATCTTTTTTGTACCTCTGTACTAGCGGCATGCAAGCTTGCCAACCTAAACTAGCTTGCATCACTATAGGCAGCTTTGTTTGTCCGATTGATGGATAAAGTTGTTACAGTGGAATTTGAACCTAACGTAAGGTAAACATGTCAGGCATTTTATTCGCTCTTTGTTGGTGGTTGGGTTCAGGTCTGGTTCGGACCAAATTTGTCAGTAAGGGGGCACTTGTGGTTGCCGAGCAAATTTCTTTGGCCGCTGGTGCCTGCTTTAAGTCAAGAGTTCAGTTCAGTTGACAAGTCTTTTCTAATTTTCTCGATATAACAAGAGAAAATTGTTGCCTCTGGAGGCAACAATTATATTTCTTTATGGAGAATAATGGAACTTTTAGAAGCTCTGCAGTGTTTGATCTCTGACTGAAGACATCCAGGTGGTGAGGATTTATTTTTACGTGACCCACAAAGTAAAAGTGGTGAAATGTTTCGAGCAGTTCCTGAACAGAGGGACATCCTTAAAGATAATTTTCAAGGTAGAGACGTTTACATTTAATGTTCGGAAGATTATTATGCAGCAGTAGGCTTTCCTCAAAGGTGCTCTGTCATATTTTTAATGTATTCTTTAATTCAGTCACACTTTCAAATCATTCTATCAATGGATTGATTGATTAATTGATTGTTTGATTGCGCGAAACTGTTCCGCTCCCCCAAACTGTTAAGAATTCTTTTAACGTTGAATTTGAAAATAAATTGTTCTAATGTACGGGTTTAGAGGGTCTAAAGGATAGGTCTTATGGACACTGTCCTGGCATTGTTGATGAACATGGAAGAAACTTCTCATGTATGACAACTATGACAGGACATTTTTCCTGCCTAAATGTCTAGACCTAAACCTGCTAAGAAGATGGTTTGAGAAACTGATTACTGTTTCCTGTTACTGTAAGCGGTTTAATTTCCTACTTGAACCATATCAACTATGAAGCTTATGAAAATTCGGTAACACTTTACTGTAGGGCAGTGTTGATAAGGCTACATGACACCTACATAAGCCCTTCATGACAAAGTCAGTTGTAATAACTTGCTATGTCATTTCACCCCAGACAGTGTCATGACACAACCTAATGTCACCAAAATTCTATGTCACTTGACATAAATGTTATGTCAACTTGACATCAAAGTTGACAAAAGCAGCCTTTATGACAACTGACGCCTGTTGGAATAAGCGTTTATAAATGTTTGTCAGTTTATGTCAGTTGTCATGAAGGGCTTATGGAGGTGTCATGTAGCCTTCAGAAAACTGCCTTACAGTAAAGTGTTACCAAAATATTGATGTAACAAGGTGAAGAGCTACAAAACACACAAATATTAATCTTGCACAGGTCAGGAAAAAAAGTATGAGATTTAAAAGCACTCATTCCAGATCTGCAAAAAAAATGAAAATTTAGAAACTGTTTTGGAAAAATTATGGATATTCTGTTGTCAAAGTAAGACTCCAGAAACTAAGGTTGTGTAGACATTCCATCATTTTCTGCACTAACACAACCCCGCTAATGCATATTACATTTATTTTTTCCCTTTTCATTATGCAGTTAGTTACCTTTTAAAATAGCAAGAAAACTGAGCAAACAAGAGTTTAGAAAGTTTAAAAACAACAGTCTGGACAAAGTCTTGAAAACTCCATAGTAAAGGACAAGAATCCTGTACCAGTTTTACACCTGCTGGCTTCATTCTGTTTATTTTTGTTGTAAATGTGTCCCTGAATCACAACAGGGGGAAAATAACCTGTCCCTGCAGCTGTGTATTGCATCACTAGCAAGTATTGCATTTTCAAATAGCAATTAACGCTGATTAGCATGAAGTGTGTCTCAGGATTCAGTTGATCAAGCACAAGTCAAACTGTCAAGCTCAGATTCATATTCTAAACAAATTTTTGACAAGTGAGTGATATAAAGCAGGCTCCTTGAATCCTTGAGGTGGTAAGACTAGCTACGTCATTTTTGATTTTGACTTCTTACAGTTTTCATCTTAAAATATCCCAATGCAAAGCCAAAGTTATCCAATGCACTGATCCTGACCTCCATTTCAGCCCAATGAGCCATTGAACATTTTCATTTAACAACTTAAGTTTTCATGGGTATGATCCGGCCCTGTCATGCTAAAATCTTCAAAATTTAGCTTTGGATATGCATAGTAAGTAATCCATTTTAACCTTTTAAATTGGATTCAATTGGAAGGCCGGTGAATAGTGAATATCGAGGCATGCCTTGGTAATTGTTGCTATTCTATTTTTGTGATAGTCATACCAGCAAACTCAAACATGGCACCTCTATCAGCAACTCAGAAGAAGTTTAGCTGCCTTAATGAATGTGCAATTTGGGGCGTTTCAATCTAAAAGTGCAAAATACAGAGTGGTGTCTATGCAAATAGATTAATTTAGTGATTAGTGGTTTACTAAGCCTGAAAGTCACTTCAGGAATGGCAATTGTGCGCACAAATTAATCGGACCGAAGGGCATGTATTAAATTTGCATAAGCCTATTTGCATCAGTTGAAAACAAAATAAAACCATTGTTTTATTAAAGTTTTTTAAAATTATGTCTCAGTACCTCAAAATAATGAGAAAATCTCTCGAAATTATGCCTTAATATTACCCTGGTAAAGTTCATATTAGATATTCACAGCACATACGTACCTCCGATGCCACTAGAATTCAAAGACAGCATGTGAAAAGGTTGTCATTCAGATACACCTTATAAACTTTACCCCTAAATCAATGTTATACTTGACGCGCAACTACGCATATTTGTAGCAAGTTTAAGTTTTACTCTTACGGGAGTCTCTTTGAGATCCGAACTCACCATGGTTATCGAGACCAATTAGCACAAGAAAAAAATTCATGTAATTATTCTTTCCGCCCCCTACTCCGACACCGAGATAGGGGCCGTGCTGTATCAGTGACAAGGAGAGACATCCAAAATGTTCCCCATTGCATTCTTCTCCCGCAAGCTCTCTGCCGCAGAGAGGAACTATGACGTCGGGAACAGGGAGCTGCTCGCCATCAAGCTCGCGCTGGAGGAATGGTGGCATTGGTTGTAGGGGGCAGAACACCCCTTCGTCATGTATACGGAGCATCGAAACCTGGAATACCTCAAGAGCACAAAGCGGCTCAACTCCCATCAGGCTGGGGGGGTGCTGTTCTTCACGCGGTTCACGTTCACCTTTTTGTACCACCTGGGCTCATGGAATGTGAAGTCAGATGCGCTGTCCCATCTCTTTTCTGCACCTCCTCAATGAGGAGAGCTAGACACCATCCTCCCTGACACCTGCTTCATGGGAGCCGTGCTCTGGGAGGTGGACCAGGAAATTGCCCGTGTGCAGGGCACCCAGCCAGTGCCCAGCCGGTGTCCCAGAGGGAGTATCTACATGCTCTTTGACTTTAGGGACCGCCTCATCACCTGGCCGCATACAACCATCACGATGGGCCATCCAGGGGTAACCAGGACCCACCAGCTTCTCATCCCCAAGTACTGGTGGGAGACCATGCTCACCAACATTCAGCGGTTTGTCTGTTGCTGCACAGACTGTGCCCATGCCAAGGTGCCCTGCACACTGCCCACGGGCAAACTCATGCCCCAACCAGTGCCCCAACATCCCTGGTCCCATGTGGCGGTGGACTTCCACCGTCCGGGGATAACATCACCATCTTAGTCATAGTCAAGCGGTTCTCGAAATCTGTTGCCTGATCCCCCTCCCAGCACTGCCCGGGGTGTTCCTTATGACCGAGAGCCTCTTTGAGCACATGTTCTGGTATTACGGGATCCCGGAGGACATTGTGTCGGACAGGGGGCCCCAGTTCATCTCCCAGGTGTGGAGGGGCTTCATGGAGAAGCTGAGGGTCACCGTCAGCCTCACATCTAGGTACCACCCCCAAGCCAACGGGCAGGTGGAGAGGGCCAACCAGGAAATTGTGAGGTTCCTGAAGTCCTTCTGTGCCAGCCAACAGGAGGACTGGGCCAGGTTCCTCCCTTGGGCCGGGTACACCCAGAACACACCTCACGCCATACCAGTGCGTCCTGTGGTACCAACCACCCCTGCTCCTTTGGAACGCGGCTGAGACCAGCACTCCCACCATAGACGACTGGTTCTGGTGGGTGGAGGGCATGTGGGAGGAAGCGCATCAGCGCATCATGGCCACAGGGAGGAGACCTGTGTGCGGACCGGCACTGGGAGTTCGCTCCAGCCTACAGCCCGAAGGACCGAGTGTGTCTCTACCAGGGACTTCCGTATCCTCCAGGGCTTCCGCAAGCTGCTGGACAAGTACATCGGCCCGTTCCGGGTGGTCAGGCGGATCAACGAGATGGCCTACCACCTGGAGCTACCCCGGAAGTACAGCATCTCCGACTCTCTGCTATAGCCCCTGGTGCTGGGCCCCCTTGATGAGGAGGGTCCATCCAATGCTCCGCCGCCTCCTTTTGACCTCGACGGTGGCAAGGTCTACTCAGTCAGGGAGCTTCTGGACTTGAGGTGATTGGGAGGATGGATAGAGTACTAAGTGGACTGGGAAGGGTACGGCCCGGCGCTCACCTGTTCCCAATCCCAATCACCTCGATACACTCACACCTGGTTCCTATCACACCTCACCTATATAAACCCATCAGCAACACTTCTCAGTGCTCAGTATTGTTTCGATGCCATCAAACATACCAAGCGCTTTCCCGACGGACTACCTGTGCTCAACCCTGGACTACCTGTGCTCCGACACCCCGTTCGCTCATTGCCCCACCAAAAGCCTGCCCCCGACGCCAAGCTTGCCTAATCCTTTTATTTTGTCAGCCTCTTGCCTCCTCGCCTGGAGCTCGCGCCTGCATCCGCCCAGCCAGTGCTGTGACAAAATTGTAGAGATTTTTGCTGTGTAGAGACGTATAGTAAGCTATCGGAGAACTAGATGCTGCAACTACATATCAGTAGCTTTAGATAATCTCCCAGAGTTAGACTTTGCCTTGTGTATCTTCCAGACTGCATCTCATCACAAATATATGAATATCCAAAATTCAGGCTTTACACTACATGTTCGGCTTAACGATTCTTTGATAATATAATTATGAATCAGCAACTCAGTCCACATCCCTGCCATTTTGCCCAACATATTTTGACTGCCTCCAGACCACTCTTCTGCGTTTTTGGCTTTATTCAACAAAGAGAATGTGATCTGTCTCTCCATCTGCTGAAAGGAGCTCAGCCTTGACGCATCAGACAAACCAGGACAGAAAACTGGCACAAGCCATATGGAGTGCACAGGGCCTGTCAAAGTAGGAGCACCCCTCTGAGATTATGATAGCAGCCCCTTCAGAAACACCACACACTCACTTGAAAGTAGCAGCACTCTTAAGCTGTGGCTGTCTGGTAGATGAATGCTTCTGAAAGGATGTTTGGGATTCCTTTGCAGGATGAAAAAGTCCTGGCTCCTACAGAAGAGTGTGTGTGTGTGTGTATGTGTGGCATTCTGCCCCAAAAGCAGAAGCAGCCTCTCCAGGCTCAGCAATGGACCATTTAGACACACAGTAGCATCCAGATTCCTGTCCGGGTTATTTTTGCTTAGTTTGGCAGAGCTCCGGCATAAAGTAGCATAAAGTGGAGAAAATATCTGTGTTTTTGCCCCTGCAGGTTATTTACTTTTTGGGCCTCTATTAATCATTACTCAAAAAGCTCTGTCTGGTGTATCTGCCTTTTGTTTTTCTGCTTTTCTCCTGGAACTTTGTCACGGTTAGGTTCCGGGGTGCAGACACAAGCGCGAAGCTGCTTAACACTTCAAACATATTTATTTTGCGCTTAACAGACATTGGGTTTACATACATTCAAAGTAATCTCGCCGCAACAGGCGTGTTCAAAGACATAAACACACAAACAACAGGATACAGGCGGGTATTTAAACACTTCTAATTACAAACAAACGACATGCAGGTGGGGACAATCACATCATGAGACAAAGACAAGGAAACAAAACAAACAAACGCGCGTGGTCGCGCACGTGGCAGCCGTCGCCATGGCTACCGCCATGCTATGGCCCGCACACAGCCGTCCGCGTGACAAACTTATTGCAGGGTGGTTTTGTTAGCACTGCATTGGAAAAAAATAGTTAAATAATGCATGGCTGATTTCTGTTTAAACACTAAAGTTTTGTGAAAGTTTTTGTGTGAGTCCCAGGAACATCAGTTAAACTAAACAAGAGCTCATTCTAGCATCCTGCTTTAAAAACGAAATACTGGAACATGCACCTCACAGGCTATAATAATCAGAATATTGTAGTTTATATAAGAACAGAATATTATGACAGGTTGGCATTTTTATATTGTCTTTTACCTATAAAGCTCCATAAGAGTTTAAGAAATATGTTACTCTCGTATGCTGATATTCAGCCTACATCATCAATGCTGTCATTCTTTAAGACCCAATAATGATTAAGGATCTTTACGAATATTAGGGATCACTGTTAACTCCAGGATAACTACCATGTTGGGATCTGTCCAATTTAAACAAATAAATATGTGAAATAAATTCATGATAGTATGCTAACTGTCCAACCCAATATCATGGTTTTCAGTACATCACACTTAGTACATTTGTTTACAACTTCACCTTTCAAAGAGGACAGCATTAAATGCCATATTACACTGCAGTGGGAGTGTGGTCATTCAGTTAATCAGTAAACTGATAAAACATTGTTAAAAGCAGACTTGCTTTAACAGTCTGTTTTAAACATCTTATGGCAGATTTGTAGAGACACGTTGCACCAGGAAGTGTATTATACTGTATATTATATGCTATACCCTTATACTGATTTTCTGTCACACTTCTACTTCATACCTACGATAACATCAGAAGCTCAAAAACAATCAGTCCCCTAATTACACTGAGTTGGGCTTGATCTGGTGTGTGAAGTGTGTATGTGTGTGACATCAGCTGTGTTTCTCTGTTGTGCAGTGGTTCGGAGACCTGGTCACCCCGATGTGGTGGGAAGACATGTAGCTCTTCCTCTTCCCAAAGTAGGACATGGTAAGATCCTGTGATTTATTTTGGATAATGAGCATTTCATGTGAAATCCACAGTAGTGCAACTGACTTAATCTAATGTTACAGTTTTTGTCATGAACTGCATCTCAAAAATGCATTTCATATATAGAGTCTCTCTGTATAAGCTGCTATTATTAACCCCTAAAGCAAAATAAGCATATTGGGGCACAGGGGGTCAAAGGTCATAGTGACTGGAATATAAGCAGATACACGGACAACAGTTAGAAAGATGGATGGTTAGACAGACAGATAGATTGACAGTTAGACAAAAAGACAAATTGACAGATTTAGAATAGACAGACAGACAGATAGATTGATAATTTCAGAATTATTGGCACCCTTCAAAAAATAGAAAATAAACATTATAGTATTCTCTTGAAAAAACATGTAGCACAATTATTGACACCCCTAAAGAATATTTACAATAAATGCAAAGAAATAATAATTTTGAAAACTTTTTTTTAAAAATTGCTTTCATTCTTCAGAAACTCTATTGCTTTTGACCAAATATGAGGTTTCACACATGTAAAATCCTTTTTGTCATCCATCACCATGGGGAAAATCAAAGAGCTTTCAACACAAAAGAGACAGATTGTTGTTGACCTGCACAAGTCAGGTAATAAAATAACATAAACAGTTAAAAATGACATTAAGCATTAAGCATTAAGCATCAGGACCATAATGAAAAAAAGTGTCAAAAGTCTATTTCAAAAGCCAGAAATTGAACGGATGGTGAGAGAGGAAAAGAGTAACCCAAAGATCACAGTTTCAGAACTGCACAGTTTAATTTAGGTCTTGTGGTTGTAAAGTTTTAAAATCAACTATTAGACGCCACCGCCACTCCGATTGCTTGTTTTGCTTGACAATTTCTCTCCTCAAAATCTGAGCCATGTCTCTCCCCAAAGTCGACTCTGTCACCCCCCGAAAAAACGGAGGTCTGACAGCGAAATGTATTCTGTAATCCTCGGCAACTGCGCTGTTTCATATGCAGTCCTGTGGCACCCTCTATCAGGCTTGAGGGAGGACAACAGGTTTGTTAACCCTGACCTTATGTCCAGGGGACCTGCACCTGCACCCAGGCGCAGGCTGTGTGTGCCCAGAACTCTGTTTCCCTGTTCCTGGGCCTTGTAAATCTTATCAAGCAGCTGTGCCAAGAACCTCGGCTGTTTGTTAGGAAGAACACATGTAGGTGTCATGCCCAGGTTGTTCTCTGGTGCCAAGTAAGCATTGCTCCACCCTGGGACATTCGACCAGCCCTCGACTCACAGCCCCCACCATGTCAGTAAAGGTATTAAAGCCCATTAATGGGACTCTGCTGAAGAGTGGCTTGTGCCAGGTTTTAGCCACATCGTCATGGCAGTCTTGAAATGCCGGACAGAGGACCTGGCTGATGGGGACAAGTTGCCCTCTAGATTGTTGGTCATTCTCCCCATCGGGGACTCAGGCCACTCAACTCCCAAGTGTATAGGGAAATGTTGATGAATAAATGGCCGGCAGTGACATACTGCTCTTTCTGGCACATCTCACCAGCAATACTTTGAGAGGAGAGAGAGTGAGATTCGGGTTCCTTGACATACTCCTCCTCCTCATGGGAGTCACAGCCCTCGGCCTCCGAGGCCATCTCTCGCTCATCGGGTGCGGATGCAGCGGTAAGCTGAGGTGCTGAACTTAGCTGACTCTTCCAGTCCTCCACGACTGCCTCATCGGCAGCGCCCATGACCAAATCTGACAGCATAGACTCAGACACCCTTGGACCCAGGAGCAAAAAACTCACTTTTAACTGTTCACAACGCTGCTGTAGCATTCTGCGATCAAAGCGACAGCAGGGCATGCAGTCGGGTTTCAAGAGCCTCTCTAGGCCCAGGCAAGATGTGCATACGTGACACAAATCTTTGTGCTCCATGGAATTTCCACATGCATAGACGACTTCTGCAGCAAGCTTTATTGCATCCACTCATTGCGGTCGAGTGAAGGTACTCAAACAGCCGGCTCCCTCAATATCATGGTTAGCAGCAGGCCTAGGCGGCTGCAGGACCTGAGCCAGCGAGTGCTAGCATGGACTGGGAGAATCGAACACACCCGTCTGCCGTTTTAGCCATAGCCAGCCTTGCCTAGAGGAATATTCCGGCAACGAAAATCTCTGGAAACATCAAGACAATGCTCCATGGGGTTGAGAAACTGTTTCCCCTGTGGAACTGTTAAATCGTGGGGCTTACAAGATGGCGACAGCCTATTCTCGCCGCCTAAAGGCGTGTTTTTATGATGGCTTCAAGAGCGGTTGCGTGAGGGTGCTATCCCATAGAGACATGGGTCTGTCGAAACGAGTTGACTGATAGAGAACAATCTGTTTGCAAGGTTGCCAGACAGAAGCCCTTCCTGAGAGTGAAAAAAGCGCCGGAACTTTGCCAAGTGCAATTGGAACCACAATAGACGGAATGAGAACGCTCACAGATACATAGTTACCTAAGGCTCATAGAGCACTTCCAGTTGCCATGCTGTAACTGAATTGGAAACATTAAACACCTCCGTAATACATGAGCTGAACAAAAAGCTCCTGTCTGATTGGTCCATTGGCTAAACAATCAGAGACTAAGACCTGTGATGTGGTCAGTGATTGGATGTAAAAAGGATGGATGTTGTACATGTTTTAAAACCTTTGTTACAATGTCATTGCAGCAATGGGGGCAGAACAATACACAGAACAATTCAGAGTGTGGGGCCCTAAAAGCTTCATGGTGTAACATCTCTGTTTGCTGTATAAAGTAAATAAATACATAAATAAAAAGAAGTAGATTTAATCCATATAAATCTACAGGACAAACAGTGTCTCCTCCAGAATCTGCTTCAAACAAACAAAATGCAACAGAGCTAGCAATTATCATAGCAGGAGAAAAACACACTCGTGTTGAAGAGACTCTTAATGTGGTCATGTGGAGGAGGACAAAAGCGCTCTGCGCGGTGCTTGAAAATATGAAGGCAGGTTGGTCATAAGCATAACAAACTCTAACACGGGGCTTCAGCGCTGGCCGAGTCGTGACGATTGTGTTCACTTTTCTGCCTCTTCATGAATCAGAGTCGGCCAGTGTTTGTTATCTAGTGCACTAGGCTGCTTTTAAAAAAAGTTTCAGATCACGATTCAGATCAGACGTGTTCCTGGATATGCTGTTTTTTATTGTGTGTTTCAGCCACTGACATTTTTTGACCCTCTCACTGTCCCTGCATTTATTAGCACTCATCACATTGTTCATTGCTCATTTGCACACCTTAATGATGTTTGTTTATCCAAAAACCTCCTGGCAAGACTGAAGCTAAATAGGATGAATTATCCCTCACTACAAACATACGCAGATCGTACACACACACACACACTCCATTCATTGCAATATTTTAGACCTATCTGTCCTTAGGCCCTTCATTCGTGGGGTGTTAGCCAAGCGGAGATGCCCATTACGGATAATTTCAGGCGCTGAGCAGCTTTGATCAACACTCTTTTCTGGCTCCCAATGAACATTCTGATTTTGCAGAGTGATAAGAGTCCCTCGGTCAACACAGAGATGGGTGGCTGAAGTTACATTTTAGCCAATTACAAACTTATCATATGACATCAGCCCTAGGCTTTCTTACATTTCTTTGGCTTGACATGAAGCTTAGCATTAAATACACTGTCACGTGCATGGCTGTGCATCTGACATGGTGGCCGTCGCCATGGCAACCACCACGCTATGTGCGCTTCCGTGTGTGTGTGTGTGTAATATTCTCTATCTCGTAATGTGTTTGTCCCCTCCTGCATGTCGTTTGTTCGTCATTTGTAAGTGTTTAAAAAGCCTTCCTTGTTTCCGCCCAGGTTGTGCCTGATTGTTTGTTGTCATGTTTGTCATGGTGTCTGTAGTTTATGTTTGCATGTTTTAAATAAATGTTAATGTGCAAGCAGCTTCGCGCTTGTGTCCTCCTGTCCTTGCCGAAAGCGTGACATATACAATATAATAGTTTATTAATATTAGCTAAAGAAGTAACCTATTTTAGTAACCTATTTAATTTGACCTTATAGCTAACTTTAGGTAAACTATGTTATTATGCAATCTTAACCAGTTAGATTAACTATTGTGGTAATGTGAAATGATTGAGTTTGTGATTGTGTGACCTCAGTGTTATAAGGTTCAATGTGGCATTTTGGTCAAAAATGAGAAAACCACATACACTTCAACACTGGAGGATACCTTATTCTCCTGTGGTGTTTGATTTTTTTTGCAAAATCTTTGGTGTAATATTTGAAAAATAAAAAGTTATATCTTCAAACTTACAGATAAGCTTGGTTTTATGAGGTTCTATCTGTGTCACGTGGTGATGGTTCCGGGTTGCGGACACAAGCGCGAGGTGTTTAACAAACAACATATTTATTTAAACTAACCTTCAGCATACACACATTGAAACACACGCAGACATTAACAATGAAAGACAACACAGGACGGACACAAGCGGGTATTTAAACACTTAATAATTAAGGGAGACGAACGAGGAACAACAGGAAACACTTAACAAAACATGCGCGTGGCCGCGCACATGGCGGCCTTCGCCATGGCGACTGCCCCGCTATGTCGCGCGCTCAGTCGGGCGCGTGACAATCTGTTAAGCAATCATAATCCAGGATGAACATGTTTTCGATACACTGGACATGATGTTAAACCCACAGTGCCACCTCTTACTCTTCTGTGTTGATGGAAGGTTTTAAGCACTTTCCTATACCTTGCTTTGGTGTTGAGAGGGTGGAGAGGACTATGGCAGGCTCCTTGTTTCAATGTTGTGAGGATATAGAGGACTAGGGCAGGCTCCTAAGATGGAGGGAAACTGGGCAGGATGCTCATTAAGAAGCTGATCCTGCTCATCTTCATTTCCCACAATTCCTTCCAGCTGATTTTTCGTTTCACCACAATTTCCCATCTCATCCACCCTCCTTGCCTAACTTGAGACACAGCTTTGGCACACCTTAAAGATTCCTCCTGGCGGCGGACTTCAGCCACTATCAACTTCTGTCATTCTGAAGAGGATGCCTTGCTCCAGCAAGGTCGTCTCTCACCAAGCCCCAAGGCCTAAGCCTCCTCTTCCTTGTCTCACGATGTCACCATGTTAGAGAGCAGATATTGCCTGTCGTGTTGGGGTCCTGTTGCCAAGGTTGGTGCGACTGCTCTTATAACCGCATCGCGGGACTCTGAAAGAGTCATCTCTACTCTCACTTCGGTGCACTTGAATTCCACTGTGCGGCTTGAGAGAGGCAATTCAAGTGCACCTCAACAATACAGGCCTATGCTGCTGAGGCACTGGGGGATGCCTAACCATTTCCTCGAAAAAGAGATAATAATTTTCTCCATCTTCTCGACTCTTGTGAGGGTGATGTCATACATGGTCAGTGGCCACATAAGGCGGGGGAAGAGCCCAAATTGCAGGCACCAGATTTTCTGTTTGCCAGGCAGCATAGATTGGTCGATGATCTAAAGGCCTCTGCTAGTTTCATGCACAAGTTCCTGTGCCTGGTCGTTGTCCTTAAGCTTTGAGTCATACCATCTTCCAAGGTTTTTGATTGGTTTTTCTGACACTGTTGATATGGGTTCTTGGGCGATGAAGAACCTTTGCTCTGCCAGTTTGTCTTTGACAATGGAGATGCTTCTGGATTTAAAAGGCTTTATCTTCATTCTGGCCATTGCAATGTTTTCTTGGAGCTTCCCTAGAAGCCGTCTGGTGCATGGTGCTGTTGTGGTCATGGTTGTCATGTCATCCATAATAGGTCCTAATGGGTGGTAAGTTATTGGATACCAGATTTCATTCGTTCCCCTCCCACCACCCACTTGGAGGCTCTGATAATCACTTCCATGGCCATGATGAAAGCTAACGGGAAGATGGTGCATCCTGCCATTATGCCAATCTCCAATCGCTGCCAAGTAGTGGTGAACTCTGGCGTGATGAAACAGAGTTGCAGGGACAGACACGAAAGTATTGGCAAGGTCATGGAAGATTATATGGAGGTCACGCTTCTCTCTTTTCACTGTTTGTATTTGGTGCCAGATCATGCTGGTGTGTTCAATGCAACCAGAGAAGCCTGGGATCTCAGCCTTTTGAACTGATGTGTCTCCAGGTAACAGGATATCCTCTGAGCCAAGATACTGTAGAAAATCTTACCCTCCACGTTGAGGAGTTTGATGGGGTGGAACTGGCTAATGTCTGAGGACTCCTTTTCCTTCGGGATCAGGACTCCGCCTGCTCTGTGCCATGCTTTGGGTACGATGTTCTTCTCTCATGCCACTCTCATTAACCTCCACAGAAAGTGGAGAACTTCTGGAGCATTCTTATATATTCTATTCGGGACCCCAGTGGGCCCCGGGGCTGATGCTGCTGTTGCCCTTTTGACTGTATTCTCAATTTCCTTCCACTTTGGAGGGCTGGTGTCCATCTGGTGCTCTGGCTCTTCTGTTGGTGGAATAACTGAGGGAATAGCTGTATGCTCGTGCCTCTTTGCATCTGAGAGTGTTCTTTCCAGGTGCACTTCCAGGTCTTGTTTTGATGTTTTACAGCTTTCCCTTCTCCTTGGTGAAAAGCATTTTCACAAATTTGAAGGGGTCCTTGAAAAAATGTTATCTTGCCATTTCTTTCTTTTTGCGCAATTTCCAGAGATTTTGTCAACCGGCTTTTGATGACTCCCTGGAGTAAGTTGATGCCCTCCTTTTCACTTTCCAAGGCCTTCCTCCACTGCTTTTTGAGCTGTCTTCTCTCCAAGATCAGGTGCGTGTGTCCTGTTGCACAGAAACATGTACCGTACGTTCTAATTTTAATATGGCTATATTGGTAAATGTTCATCATTTATTAGTTATTTATTAAGATTGAATGATTAATTAATCAGAAACAACCAGATAGAGCCTTATAAAACTAAACAATATTTGATTTTACAGAATAAAAAGGTTCTATCTGTGTTTGGCCACTGTTCAAAAATATATTTTTAATTGTCTCAGATAATGTAAATTTTAGGGTAACCTTAAAGTGTAGCCCTTGTTGAACTGTAAATGTAGATTACATTACTTTAGAGTTTTGCTAGCTAGAATGTCAAAACATTGATGCGCCAGATCTTTAATTTAAATTCTGGTGAGTTTGTGCTACAGGATTTTATCACTTTATATTGCAGTGAAGGAGGTATCAGATCTGGTTAGGTGGAGGTACAGATGTTTATAAACTCTTCCCTATTTTTAAACTCTTTGAACTTTGAACTCTTTAAACTATTTGAATGTAAGGTTTTCTTTCCAAAAAACCTTTCCAATCTCATTATGAGGCCGTTGGGCCTGATGGTGCCAGATGGATGGGTCTGGGTCTCCTCTCTGCTGCCAGAACTTTACAGCTCTCCGGAGCGGAGGAGAACTACCCCCAGATAATTTTTTGGGGAGGGCTCTGATGCCACAGGAGGCGTAACTCAGTACCCCGATGCTGCAGGAGGCGTGGCGGGGCTTTGTGACACTGTAGGAGGCGTAACCCAGTTCCCCGACGCCCCAGGAGGCGTGACGGGGCTCCCTGATGTCGTAGGAGGTGTGGCGAGGCTCCCTGATGCCGTAGGAGGCGAAACCCAGGTCCTTGATGCCGCAGGAGGCGTGGTGGGGCTCCCAGACGCCGTAACAGGCATAACCCGTCTCCCTGACGCCGCAGGAGGCGTAACCCGGTTTTCCGACGCCACAGGAGGCGTAACCCAGTTCCCTGACACTGCAGAGGGCGGCCCCCGAGTTTCCGATGCTGTCCTGCCTCCAGTCCCCCGCGGGAAAGTCATCGCTCTGCTGCCGGGCTTCAGGGACGGTGACGTTCCTCTGCCCCCTGTCCATGGTGAGGATGTCACTGCTCCGCCCCCGGGCTTCAGGGACGGCAATGCCGCTCTGCCTCCCAACATCGCAGCGGGCGGTTCCCAGGTTTCCGATGCGGACGTGGACTGGCTAGCAGAGCTATACCGGGAGCTCGCCATCTCGGGGGCCATGCCACCCCCAGGCTTCTGGACGCCATGCCACCGTGGACGTCATTGCTTCGCCCCAAGGGTTCAAAGACGGCGACGTTCCTTCACCTCCAGCCCCCGCCGAGGTCGTCGTGCTCCACCCCCGGGTTTTGGGGACGAGGACATGCTGCATTCTGCCCCGGTGGAGCATGTCATTGCACCGCTCCCTGGCTGCACTGGGAGTGAGTGGTCCCCAGCATGGGGCCGGCCTCTGTCCCACCACCCGGACATGGACATTGGCCCCACGGGCCCGGAGTCCTCCATGGACTGCCTGTTTGGGCGCTGCGGGATAAGCGCCATAGAAGGGGGGCTCTGTCAATAATGTAAGAAGCCCTCGTGTCCCAGTCTAGTTTGTCTGTCAATGTTAACCATCACGCTGTTATATGTCATAGCTGTGTTTGTTTCCCGTTTTTCCGTTTAATATTTAGTTCGTTCAATAAATGTCCATTATGTTGCTCAGCGGCTGTGCGTTTGTGTCCTGCCATCCACCAAACCATGACAATTGTGCTATATCATACAACAAGTAAGTAATTTGAGGTTAATGCATTTCTTTATTAAGTTTCTCTTTAAGACAATACTGTTTGGGAAGAGTTTTATCACATTGCTTTAACTTTCCAATGTCTACAGTGAGGAGGAAAATTAAACTTTAAATACTGTATCAAGCTTTAAGTATGATAACTGTAGACTTTGTGTTCTTTTGGACAGTGTGTTCTTTTGCATAAAGTACATGACTGATTTGCAATATGAAGATTTTTGGTGAAACTGTAGTCTAATCTTAGTAAGCCAGGAGGGACCTTAAGTAACTCCTATAGGTTAAAAATTATGTTAGAATAATAGCTTGCATAATGTGTAATAATATGTCATTGAACATGTTTTTTCTGCTGAGTTAATGCTCCTCTTTCCTTCGTGGTGTGGAAGAAGGGGATCCTTCTGTTGCTGTGCAATACATAAAGTATAAAGTAGGGACATAAAATATGCTCCCTCGCAACTGGGAGTCAGACATTGCTGAAGCATTTCAGATGTGCAGGCCTGGTCTCCTTGAGGCACCTTGCAATAAACAGTGGCTGAACCTTGAGCCTGGCTTGGATGTTTTTTACTTTTGTGAAATTTATTTAATAACATGTAGTAAAAATAAGACCAAAATACCAACAATATGTAGTTGCAATGATTTTATGAATTTGTTCAATGACAAAATTGATAATATTAGACAGAAAATTCAGAGTATGAATTTAATATCAGACAATTTGCTGCTTAACAC
>JAOUQW010000015.1:5425474-5451777 GCA_028565825.1 Olivaichthys viedmensis
GTCTTACCTTTCAAAGCATAACGTTACCCAGGCCGGTCAGCACGTAACGTTAAAGAGCGACGTCACCACGTTGCCTAGCAAACCTGCACGTCAACTAACTTGTAGCTAGCATGCAAAATGAGTATTATTATTATTATTATTATTATTATTATACCAAAGTACCGTACATTTTAGTTTCATACAAGTTAGCACTTTAATGTGAATGTGCGTTTTAAAGTAAATGTAGCTAAAAGTGTTTTCTAGTCCTTACCTGGCAACCTGACGCCGAGTGTTAGCTAGCTGGCTAGCTCTTTAACGGGAACTAGCATAGCTAACCTAGCTAACTGAAATCCTGTACTAAATAATAGGCATGTAGGATTTAGTTAAACAGTTAGTCGCAACTCTAAACCAAACAAAACAAAAAAATAATGACAATTAATATTGTTAATTAATATTAACGAGGCCGTTTCTTACTTTGAAATCCGGCCTGTTGCCAAGGTGACTAATTGAAGGGTGTGGTTTTTTTTTTGTGTGTGTGTGCTGGTTGTACAGACTGGAGGGAAATATACTCTTACGTGATTGGTTACTGCAAATAAATCATTCTAAATATGATTGGTTCAGATTCTGTCAATCAATCAAGGCCGAACTTGGGCTACTCTAGATTTTTGATTTGATGACTGCTTGCTTCTTGTCCATTTTTATTCATGTACAAGTGTATAGTCTTACCATTTTAAACAGAAAACTGGCACATAAAGTACTTGAAGGTCCAGCAATCAGAGGCTCAGTGTCAGGGGGGCACATGGGTGGCAAAGGGTGACGGCTGCCCCTCTTGGAATAAAGCTTGCCGGCCCCCCAACTCTGACTTCATCACATCTCTGAAAAGTGCATTGCTTTGCATTCAACGCAGACGTAACGAATCATATCTAGCTCACGTTGATTGAAATTATTGTAGTGTTGTAAGTGTTCTGATCAAACCCCTCGAGTATTAGGAACTATAGAGCAACAACTATGAAAGCCAGATACCAATCACATACTGCATATGCAACTTTGGGTGGTGCCACCCCTTGGTGTGCTCTTGCCCACCCTTTGCTACACCATGTCTAAAAAAAAAATAAAAAAACCTGGAGACATGCCACTGCAGAGGCTCGACTTGCAAATCTAGCGTTTGTTCTCTTACCGGTGACCTCATGGCTGGCTAAGGGCTGTTGCAGGAGTTGAAGGAAGCAAAATGGCACATTAGCACATAAATGCAATGAATTCTTTTTGAGGCGCAGGAAAGGAAAGCCCTACCTGCACCACTGGGACTGTGAGTTTTAAGGGGAACTATCACTTCATTATGCACTCGAGTCCCCCTCGCTGGGCCTCTGGTACCTCTGAAGTGTAGGAGTGACCAGCTGAGCCCTACTTAATGATGTCAGGAGTTAAAGGCAGGGGAAATATAGTCACATATAGAACATATATATCAACCCTTTTGGCTACGGTTCTGTGTGAATGCGGAAGTTACAAATATTTTAACCCAAGTGCTGTGAAAATCAATACACACACAAGACACCAGCATTACTATAAGAAAGCTTTCTTCTCTTTTATTAGCTTCACTCTTGTACACTACCCAGAGTTAACATTTGGCACAGAGACGCTGTCTAATTTCAACACCCAATGGGCAGATCCTATGAAAACATTTAAAATGTGCAATAAAAGAGCCACACATTTATATGTGAATTAAAAAAAAAATTATCCAAAAGTACAAGTGATAAAGGTAACTATTCAACAAACATGACGAGGTTAAGTGAGACAGCACAACACCAAACTGCTCTTCACTGTTTGCCAGGCACGACAGATATCAAGGCCCCTTAAACAGCATGATCCAGACTCATTATAAAGGCACAACATACTCTGCTAACACACAGAACTCCACAACGGAGCTAAAAAAAAAAAAAAAAAAAACATAAGTTAGCAGCTTAAATGTCACCAAATCTGGGTTTTACATGGCTTTTGATCTTAAAGTGCAAATCATAAGCTTTGAATATAATACTACTTTTAATCAACAAGCATAAAGGAATAGTATCTCATACACAGAGGTTTAATGAACTGTGAATCTATGGTTCCCCTGTTGGGGTTCTTTGGCAGTCCATATTGCCACTATTTCAAATAAATTAAATTTATCATTAAGTAATAAATATTTTAACGTTTTAATATTTTGTGTATGTGTATACTCGGTCGAATGAGGTGAAAGTCACTGTGAGTACTACAATGAATTGCTCAGATGAGACATCTCAGACTTTGTGGAGCACATCTAAAATTTCTACACAGTGGCTTTCCAGTCCACGACTGCAGACATGATATACAACAGCACGTGAAGACACGTAGTCAGTCACAAACACACATATAGTGACAGATTTAACAGCGTGGATGTACAGACATTCATTTGGGGGGGTTTTCCCTATACATTTTGGTCATTTGAACAACTCATTGTGCATTGGATAACTTAAATCACATAGAAGAAAAAAACAGGCAAAAAAAAAATGTAAAGGCTTATAGAAAGTGCTATGATGAGGTCTTTTAAAGGGGAAACTAGAGTAGTTGATCAATCCAGCATGCAGCACACAGCTAGTCTCCGTGATTAGAAGCACAGATATTGTATCCCCTCTTGACTATAAATTGTGTCAGCTCATAACTGATCGTGTGTTAAAGAGATCGTACTGCCTTTATAATGCATATCTACAGCCATGGCGCCTATGAGTGTGCAGTATATATATCCAGAGATGATACATGTTGTGTGGACAGCATTATTGAGCTGGCTGGCATTGTGCCCAATAATAAATGAGAACGCAGTGACTTGGAGACTGGTCACGTGGAGCACTGGTTCCTTTCGGTCTCTGAGCAGAGCCGGGAGAGAATGGGCTGCTTTTTCAGCCAAGAGTCCCTCAGAAAATGGAATTTGGACTCTAACAGTGAGGTTTGGCTGGATTGAATGCCCCTTAGTCTCTCGCTTTTGTTTTGCTTTTGGATGGCTGGGCGGAGTCGGAGAATAAAGTTAAGCAGTAACGGCACGGCCAAATAGCAAATGGACATCTTTCCAGTTTTTCAAAAAGTATTTTTGTAAGTTTTAGAGGGTGGGTTGGCTCGTTAATGAAAGCCTTGATTGACAGACACACCCAAAAGCCCCTGGTAATGTGGTCTACACGGATATATTTTGTGCTAATATCTTCACATGCATTTGAGGCGTACAAAAAGAAGAAAAACAAGGAAAGTGAAACGATGTTCCGATGTAAGAGGAACTGCCCTGTTTGTACAGGCACTGAGGCCGCAGGTGCTGCCAGTCAGCACTTTACTTCTTTAAGTCCGATCTGTGGAGTCTTAACTTTTTTAAACGTATTATTGTTAAGGTCGACTTTATCTGCATGAGAAATAAACTCGGCGTAATATATCTGAGGCTATAATATTAGCCTGCAGCATAATTTAATGGAGGCCCCAAAAGCAACAGAGAGAGAAAGAGAGAAAGAAAGACAGAAAGAAACTCCTACAGCTGTGTCGGTTTTCTGCTATGTGGTGCGCTACTTGACGGTGGCGTTGTTACTAGACTCCTCAGATACACGCATGGATTCCTCCTCTTTCCAGAAAGCAGTGTGGCAGAGGGTGGAAGAGGAGGGGGCCGCTGTGTCCCGGACGACATGAGAGGCTGAATTTCCTGTTGCTGCTGAGAGAGGGCGATCTCATCCTCCTCGTCTTTGCCCCCGGGGAAGTAGAACTGGGCTGATGCGGGGGGCCACATGGGTGCAGCGAGTCTAGAGAGGTTGCTAACACACGGGTGCTGCGGTTCCTGAAGGACCGGAGGGGAGGCCAGGCTCTCCAGGGAGGAGATGCTCTGGTTCCAGGCCTGCTGCAGGTCTATGGGGATGATCTTAGTGGCCTCGCTGGACACACACGGAGGCAGCGAGTCCACGTCTTCCTTCCATGGCAGGTTTTTCTCTCCACATGTGGGAGATGAGGGGGCAACAGACGGGCTCTCACACACCTCTAAACCAGCTCGGACTGTGGAGAAAGAAAGCGCAAAAGATTTAAAAAAAGAAGTGACTCTCTGAAAGAACTGACATGATCCTTGTGTAGACTGGAGCAATAGAAGAAATATGTTTTCTTTTATGGTCACTCTATTGAATCTGTCTACAAAGCATCTAAATGTCACAATTTTTTCAACGAAAGATAAGCTACAACATCACACTGCTGTATTTTTGGGTGTTCCTCAATTACCTGATTTGGGTCGCGCCTTTGGTGTTTCTGAGGTCCTGTGGGCCACGAAGGTGATCCCAATATCCTCATCTTTCTCTGGCTCTGAATGCTCTCCCTTCTCCTCCCCAGGATCCAGTGGCACTACCACAGGGTCTGTGGACACATGCATACAAATTGCATAACCTGGGGTTAGGGGTGGACTATATGGCAAACATATCATATCATGATCTATTTTCACGATAAATTATATATATTAAAATATTTGCCAGCAAAACAGTAGTGCCACATTTAAAAAACTTGTAAAAAACTATACGTTCAATGATGCTTTTATTTAACGTCTACAAAGAAAATATGATTTACCACGGAAAAGGAGGAGAAATTAAACATTCGGTACAAAAATATGCTTTAACGTCCAATCAGCTACTTGTTACTGTAAATGACAATGGAGTCGGTCAGTGTTACAAAAGTACTTCTGATATCTGATATCGCAGAAAAATGCCCAGCCCTACCCACATTGCACCCTTTTGCCCACCTCCGATATAATCTATACTTAGTATTCTAAGTTGCAATTACACCTTCATGCTTATCCATAAGCTGACTCCAGCCCTGATGGTGAAAACAGCAATGGTGACAAATCCCAACTGAATATAGCACACTTGTAACACCCTTTAAGATGTGAAAGAATTTAATAAAGCTTTACTGTCGCCGTGTGGCTCACCTTTGTCTTGCCAGCTGACGTTTCTCCTGGGCTTATCATTGGTGTCTTGCTCCTTTGCATCTGAGCCTTTGCGCTGTAACAGTATGAAGTGCTTTGAAATTACGGATTTTTTTTTTTTAAGTAGCAATAAATATTTGGTAACAATTAGTGTTTAAAACATAGTAAAGATCTCTTGAATTTATTTTTAAAGACAACTTGAAACAGAAACACTGAGCCTGTTTTCATGTTGTCTTGAAGCATTCTCTACAAACGGAGATGGAGGCTTAATTATGGATGTTCTGCGAGGCAACGAATCAGACAGGTGTAAGGACAGAACATTCCTTAATGCGCTTGTTCTCCCTCTCTCTCATTTAGCCTACACAAATATATTGTGTGCGACAGACCATCATCAATCACACTAAATCTAACACACATGCCTGTGACACACGGTGTCCTTAAACAGCTGACCTCTCTTACTAGCTCTCTGTCTCTCTTACACACACACACACACACACACACTATTTCGTCTTTAACACCATGTAGCCATGTGCCAGGCGTGACTAAGAGACTTCAGCCCTGTGCTGTTGCTTTTGACCCTGAACGGTAAGAGCAGAAGCAGATGGCTGAAGCGATGCTGAGCACTTGCCTTTTTCTGGCTGCGGTCCTTCTTGTGTCGTTTGTACTGGGTGGATTTGAAGGACTCCAGGCGGCTGCGCATGTTCCTCTGGAACACCTCCCGGTCCTGCTTCTCCTGATTCCCCGCCGTTATAAAGTGGCGACTATAGTGAGACTGGTACTGCAGGAGGAGAGAGAAGGATTAAAGTTGATTGTAAGTGCAGAATCTGTGTACATCCAGCATTGTGGAATAAAAAAACTTAACAGCATGAAATAGGTTTTACCGGACGTGAGATGCCGATTTGAAATGTTGGTATATAGAGTCTGTGTGTGAATTTCTAGAGACCTCACCATTGGTTTCAGGGGGTCACAATGTGATTCTAGATTTTTTTTATGCATCTTGATTTTGGATTTCTATAGCCTACATCATTTGTAGTATAACCACTTGTACTTTTAAAACATAATATTATAATTTGCATTCATCATGAAAAAGAATGGATTTTCGTGAGGGCTGTTAGCACAAACGTCGCCCGAATGTTTATAATATTTATGTATTCAAAGGTTTAAGATCCCGTGTTTAACTTTTCGTTGCTTTACTACGTTTATCACTACGTTTATTGGCCCCCGTGTTGCTTGATGTACAAGGGCTCTGAATAAATGCATGTCATTTATGGTATATTTATATATTTATTTGTCATTTATGGTATATATATTTTTGTCTTCAACAGATTTTTAAATTATGTATCAATGTACTAATTAAAGATAAAAACTAAAAGTGATATTAGGCTACATGTAACTAGTTCATTCTGAACAGGCAATATCTGAGGCAAAAATCACATTCTATTGGGCATGTAGTGCACTGCGTAAGTATTACAGCTACATGTGATGTTACACCCTATGTAGTGAGCACATATAGTAAATAGGAAGCCTTTTGGGATTCGACCTAACTGTGTGAATTAATCGCTGTACTAGCAAAATATCAGCAACAGTAAGACATTATTGTTGGCAAATAGATTAAAAAAACAAATCCGAAACCATAAAGTTTCATGAAAGAATTGCGATACATCAAAAGAACAATTATTTTTCCCCATCCCTAATATAAAGTGGATTAGTGTATGTGTGTTTGTGTGTGTACCCGTCTCCTGGGTTTGTACAAATTCCCGGCCAGTACGTGATGTGTTTCTGTCTCCTCCTCAACCTTTGCACCAGGGTTTGTGTCAATCACCTGAAGGTCCAGACACACCCCACTGCCATTCTCCCTCCTGTAAACACACACACACACACACACACACACACTCTTGCTTATAAAGACAGCAATAATATTTTTAACTTAAAGACACTAAATGTTACAGGCACTTTGTTTACTATCCCATTCTACACAACTGTTGTACAGCACATGAGCACGTGCCAGTTCTTAGCTTGAACTCACAGGTAGTTGGTAACGTTGGTCATTTCTGGAAAAGACGTTCTACTGGCCATGGAGGGAAGCGAGAGTCGAGCAGAGGTCAAAATGTTTCCACCCTGACGGACAGCGAATGATTAGTTAAACACACATATTGCTCCTGTACATTAAAATAGTAAGTCTGTGTGTAAGAGATGCAAGTACATGTGAGCTCTGTATAGAGTTTAATGCGCGCATCTTAAATTCAAGCCTATTTATTGTCCTTTAAGAGATCCAAGCATATGAAATGAATGCTCACTGTAAAATCATAAATGAGCCTTGCATGAGCATGGAAGCACTTGGAAATGTATATGAACAATGAAACCTTTGTGCTAAGTATCCTAGCTGAACATGGTTGCTTGTAAGCGTGGATAAAGTGGTTTTCCAAAAATGTCTAAATAATTTTGGTCACCAGAAAGCCTATTTTATATAATTTTTCCCTTGTTCTCTGGGTGGTCAGAAAGAAAGATGAAAGAAATGGCTTTCACCATCCCTCCAACTGTGCTGCTAATATTAGCAGGATAACTGCACTCAGGAAGCTGAGTACTATGAAACTCAAGGCTGCAGGAAATGACATTCCTCAACCTCACAAGAGCCGCAGGACAGTTTCTGTTGATGGCCCCTCTGAAAGTTCCTGAAACGGCAGCTTTTAGTGCTGTGCTTCATATAGAGGGTTAAAATCTGTTTCAGGTAATCAGCAGAGCTTATTTGAATAAAGGCCATGCTTTAATTTATAAGATTATTGTCCAGATTACTTGGAGAGAATTAAGAATTAAAAAAAAAAAATGGTTTGGTGAAAAATCAAATGTACACTTTTTTTCCATCTACACCAGGGATGTCAAACTCAGGTCCTGGAGGGCCGCATAACTACAGACATTTGGGTTTACCCTCTCCTAACACACCAAATTCAGCCCATGAAGGCCTTTGGAATTAGGTGTGTTAAATAAGAGAGGAAGCTAAACGCTGCAGTACTGTGGTCCTCCAGGACTGGAGTCTGACACCTGTGATCTACACCAAATGTAGTTGGTCAGCCAAGACACACTTGATGTCTGACATTTGCTTCTTTAGTTTTGCACGGGAGTTATTAGGGTAATGTTGCGACACATCCACATCCAGTTCTTCAGTGATCTCACACAGACTCGCTGATGTGGTTTAGGACCCAGTGTGACTTTCTGTAATCTATAAAAATGAACAAAACGTCACCGTGTAGCTGAACACTGTAATGTTAGTCGGGCAGCCATCTTGGACAAACAACTTAATAATAACTTTTTTCTTTAGTGCAATTTGGCATCACGCCACTGCCTCGGCCCCGCCTCCCAAAGGTTGAGGGCAGAATTGTACCAGAAGGCTAGATGTTTTGCAAATTATAATATTTTTCTACTTAGAGCTTCTCCATTTAAAGAAAGTGTATGAAGATTTGGGCATGTCTTTACAAAAAAAGATTTTTGGTAAGACAGACTTCCATAGCTACGTTAGCTACATTAGCCTCATAGCTACAGTGCAAAAGTAAAGAAACAGACATCAAACATGTCTTGGTTGATCGACTAGATTGGGGGCAAGTGGAAAATTATATTAAATTTAAACTATTACTTTAAGAGACCTGAACGTTTATCAAGAGAGGAGCACTGTATGTGGAAAGAGATATGAAAATGTCCATTAAACTGTCAAAATAACTCCAAAAAGGAAACACCAACCTGCTGATCATTCGGTAAAACACAGACAGTGTAGTTTACATTAAAAAAGATCAAATGGTTATTAGCAGTATCAGGTAAAAGTAATTTTGTATGACTGGCCATGTGAAACCCCGTAATGAGTCTACTGAAGTAACGTATTCCTCTCAGAGGACTCGTACCAAACCTGAATGCCAGCACTGACACTGATATCACCCTCCTGGGGCCTGCTCTCTCTCTCTCTTCTCTCTCTCTCTCTCTCTTCTCTCTCACGCTCTCTCTCGCTCTCTCTGATGTCAGCGTGCTAGATTGGTATCTTGGTGTTCCACTGTTCAGGTAGAAAACTCATGCAGTGAGCCAGGGCTGGAAAAGACACTTCGGCGTCGGTGTGGACAACAAAGGAGAGGATTATACTCTCATCTCCGGAGCCTGAGAGACAGAGATCACAGAGCCGGGGAGATTTCAGAGCCCGCTTTTACTCCTCTTCAGAGCCAGAGAGACTGTGATGTGTCAGAAATCACATACTCTCCTATCTACAGAGATCGCAACATATCTTGTCAGCTCCAATTAGACATGGAGAAATGAGTTTCTGTTCTGTCCTCTACAGAGCCAGAGATTTTACAGCCTGGTATATTTTTTCCCCCCTCAGAGCCAGAGAGAGATGCTCATTCTTTCTGTTCTACTCTTCAAACCTGCCTGTGTGAGACACGGCCACTTTTATGGTTCTGTGCTCATATTAATCCAGGGTTCCACAATTGATGTTAAAAACGGAGAAGGGTGACAACAAGTCAGTAAACTGAGTTAACACTAGAGGAATAGAGGACTGCAAACAACATGTTGATTTATTAAAGTGGAGCGCCACTTTGTGGCCATGAGCCAGAGTGCAGCAAAATACAGATTAATGTGCAAGTCTTCCCCTTTGGAGTCAACGTGAACATTGCTGCCAAAAGCTGTCCCTGTAAATGCTTGCCACAATAATCAGGAGTGATATCCAATTCACACATTTAACAAGTTGGAAATGTCTTATACCCTTAACATAAAATGACACCCTTGTCTGATGGACAGGACTGATATGATCTTTACCTGATCAATAACACTGATAGCGTCTCTGATGTTGATTTTCTGGTAGGCCTCCCACAGCTCGCTCTTATGATATACAGATTTGCGCATCAACAGTTTACTCAGATAGTTTTTGTCAAAATGCTCCCACCTGCAGAATAACAACACAAATAAGATCAGAACAACTGCATTCTTTCAGTATTTTTGTTATTCATTGATGCCCATGTTTTCTTTAAAAAATAAAAATAAAAAAATCCTCCAGCGTTTTTTCAGCCTAAACTCTATCTAACACATCTGTCGTGTGTGTGCGCGATTACCACAGACCGGAATTTTGATGCATTCCCTCATACAGAAAACTTGCTTATAATGGAAGTCTAAGGGCAGTCGTTGGGTCAAAAAACAAAAGCGCGAAACTCATATTTTTGCAGAATGCTTTCATGAAATTCTTCAGTGAAATGTATTTGTGAATTAAGCTCTAAATCTGTAGAATTTATAAACTTTTTCAGAGGGAAGAATTTGTCATTATTGTCAGTCATAAATGCACGTTACAGATATGTTATAGAGAGATTTGGTTGAAGAAAAAAAAAAACAGTATTCCTTTAGGGGACATAAAATGTGACCCAAACATAACAATGCATTCAGGATGTGGTCATTAATTTAGTTCTAGTTCAATTTGTTTTTAATTGGCACTGACTTGTCCCTCCAGTGATGGTAACCATTCAGACCAGCAATATCTTCCACTGCAGCTAGAATGTGGTCAAAAGCCTAAGAGAGAGAGAGACAGAGAATAGGAGAGAGAGAGAATCCACAGTAACAAAGGCTGACATAACTTTTGCACCTGTTACTAGGCCTGTCACAATTATTACATAATCACTTAATTGCAATTTAAAAAATATTTGAGCCGATTGGGATTCTTTGAGGTCATCACAATTAATCGTTAGATTTCACAATCACATTTCCATGTGTGTCGGTAAACATGATATTAAACCTCAATTCATTTCTTGATATAATCAAATTGCTCTATGTTTCGTCATGGAACGCAAGAATATTTATGAGAATATTTATAATGACATGAGTTGTAGCTTAGCCACTTTAGCTAAAACATTTTATAGATGACAAGATTTAGTACATTAGTACAGAATAGTACATTATTTATTAACATATTTTTCCTACAGTACATTTAACCTATTTGGGTATTTTAGTCATATACAGTATAATATGTTATCTGTGCTAAGTCTTCCCTTTGCAATATTTTTACAGCTGTCTATGTGCATTATCAGAATCTGTTTTATTTTCCAGGTATGTTACACATACGAGGAATTTGTCTTGGTGGGTGCACATATAACATACTAAACAGACAACACTACATATGCAGTTTTATTACCCTACTGTCATGCTTTATATTATAAGAGTGGCATAAAGTCAACAAAAAAAGACAATTATTCATTGCAATTATGTGTATGACAATTAATCATTATCGTGACAGGCCTAACTGTTACAACCTAAAAGATCTACATCCTGGTGTTTTGGTGCAACTCCACATAGGAGTAGGTCAGGTTAGTCAAGTGTGATGGTTTTGCTATGTTTCTTATAAAACCACTAAAGGAATCTCTCTTTTTTCATGCAGTGATGCCCGGTCTATCTTTAGCTGTGGTTTCAGCATGCTCAGCAGGTTTCCCTAAGCCTGCGTGCAGAAGGCTGTGTGACATTCACAGAGTGTGGAGGACGACGGGCCAACAGAGTGTTGAAACGCCACCCCCCTTCTCCATTTCCTAAAGGGAGTGGCACTGGGCTGAGAAGATGCGGCTTCTCTCTCACTCTATGCATGCATGTATGTGTGTGTGTGTGTGTGTGTGTGTGAGAGAGTAGTAGCTGGGGGTGTAGCACACTGTCAGAAAAGAGCTGTGATGATTAATTCATTGGGCTGAGAGACTAACATCAGTATCGCCACTATGCTGTAAGGCACAAATTTCCGCAGCGAGGTTACGAGGTTACTACTTGGATACGAACAGAAAGAGACAGACAGGCAGCAGTCCTACGTGTATTGACTCACACGCTCATGGATCTCTTCATTAATGGTGGGTTTTCTGTTAGTGCTGCGAGGAACCTTCAGCCATTTAACCAGAGGCTTGATGGTCAGACCCTGTGTGATGCAGACAACGAGAAAGATTCCACTCACGTAATTAATGCTGACATTTCCAGTCACTACAAAATCAGATGAGATTTAGGTTCACTCAATATTTTGTCAGAAATTATACCTGCTCGTGATAGCTTTGTTTTCTGAAACATACCTTCAGAAGTAAAGCTGCTAATAATTAGGAATGCACTAATCCCAATACTGAGTTATGGTATCAGATCGATATTGGTCTAAAATACTAGATCAGTAAGATCGGATTTGACACATCTTCCGATCTGATAGACTGACGTACAGTTCATACACTGTGAGGACTGACAGTTGCATTCTTTTTATGCAAAGTAATGTAGCCGAGTTAGGATCCCATCTTATTTCCTATCTTAAGCACATTATTAGCTGGAGGAAAATAATGTCATATGTAAATGTGTAAATCAAATCATTTTAACTGTTTTACAGACAACTAGCTGACATTTATTGTTACCTACATTACCATTTTTAGTATGTTAAGTTTAGGTATGCTTCCACTAAAACCAGTGTCACAGGCTTGATATTGTATATATTAGAGAGTGACAAAAATGTACAGGCCACACAGAATCCTATCTTAATGACATTTCACCATGCACAGGTATTTTCACACTTAAGAACATGAACTTAGATGATAAAGGAGGAGAATAGACATGTGTTTCTGTGTTGCCACCGAATTGTGCTCGACACCCGATGCTTTCTGAACAGTCTTGCAGTTGTGCATCCCGTTTTAAAACATAAATGCACACCCCTCCCCGCTCTACCTTTTTAGTTTTTTTTTTAATTAGGCCCCCACCCTTATAGTACTCCTCAACCTTTTTATTTTGAACAACTGAAATGCCAAAATTGTCTACAATTTTTTTTTGCTTTGCTATTTCTGTGAGAAAAGTGATTGATGTACAACGTGAACAGCATTATAATATAATGTGTCGCTCATTATGTGCTTCATATAGCCTAGTGCCTGAAAAAAGATCTGTGTAGTTATTAATCGTGTTCTGTAATTTGTAGCACAATCTGTTAACCCCTGTGTAGTCTTAACATTCTGTATACTCGCCTTGTCCGAAGGGTCAAACATGACCCGAAGACAATCTTTATACCCTGGTGATGTACAGCTTTCATGGAAATATAAACAATAAGGCAATGTTTCCCTTTTTCTAATGTTAGGGTCACTCTAGGAAGAGTCACCAAATTTCAAAAAAATATAAGTTGAAAAAATATAATTTAGGGACTTTTCTCTGCTGTTAAACATAGTGGCGGCTCATTTTTGACCCTGAAGACAACACAAGGGTTAAGACAGTGTGGCTATGTATGTATGTATGTGTGTGTGTGTGTGTGTGTGTGTGTGTGTGTGTGTGTGTGAGTACTATGACCCACATATTCCCTAAAGCCATGATCCAAAGCAAACAGTGGCTTTCTCTCTTCTCTCTCGATGAGGATGGACGGATGCCAGGGCACCCGTTCACACACTTCTCTCCCTTTTCTTTTTTCTTTTGCTCATTCTCTTTCTCAATTTAATCATCACACTACCAATCTTTAATGTATCATTCTTCTCTCACTCTTTTGAATCTCACTCTTTTGGCCTCTTTTCTTTTTTTGGCATCTTTTTTAATACTTTTAACCTCCTGCCTAAACAGGCTTGTTTCTTGAATGCAATTAAATGGTTTTGAAAAAAACCTAGCTTTTTGAAATATTTAATAAAATAAAATAAGCTATTCTTTTTATACTATTTATTGACATAAGTACATGGCATAAGTTAAAAAAAGAATCTTATTTACTAAAAGCAGTATAATTGAATCAGTAGTAAGTGTTGGTCGATATCAAATGAAAACAATTAACACTGTGCATTAGGATAATGAGAATTCAAGCTGTGTTAAGTGTACAGTATATTGCTTCCCCGGATCAAAGCTGGCCAGCGGGACTGTATTTTAGACTTGGTTAAATGGTAGATTGGTGGTTGCTTATGTTTATTTGACTTTACTTAAAAGTTATTTAAAAGACTTTACTTAATGACACCATCGTATCCAAATGAATTTTTATTTTATTTTATTTTTTTAGCTTTTATAGCTTTTGTAATTTGCAAGCTGCTGTTGCAAGTGTCTGTTTAACTATTCCGTTTGCTTTGCTCTTAGTTTTCCTCTGTAAGCTTCGATGGACAGGAGGAGAGAGAAAAGTCATTTTATCTGACTTGTTAGATTAAATTCCTCAGCTTTAATCAGGCCTTCCTGTCATGTGGAGAAATCAGGGAGCGATAAAGATGATGTGCTAATCCTCTGTCAAGGATGAAGGCTGGTAAAATCGATGCCTCATTTAGGCTGCTTACTTTGAAGGTGAGAGAACAAACATGTAACATGCACAAATACACACACACACCTGCGCGCACACAAACACAAACACACACACACACACACACACACACAACCTAGAGATTCCCCATACCCTCACTCTCCTTCTTGCTCTCCTTCTCTGTCAATCATACACGGTGGAGTGACAGCTCTTGGAAGGCCAGAGATAAGACTTAATCTTGGGCTGATTATGGGCAACTGGAGATGTGTGTGTGTGTGTATGTTTATGTTTGTTAGGAAAGCTAAACATAGGCATGTCACTGCAGACAGATGAGAATAGCTAATGCGCTGATGTCCTGATGTCCTCCAAATGTCCTGATGTCCTCAGAGACTTCTCTGTCAAAAATGTCTTTTCTTTTTGTAAAAGATATGGTCCTTACTTCTAAAAGGGGCACCTTAACTAGTGCCATGGAGCCTACATTGCCTGTACAGATATCAACAACACAATGCAAATCTGTCATTTTATTCTAATAAATATAATAATCACATAGATTCAGGGAGTCCAGATCTATTGGCTTCATTTGCATGGTGTTTGTGCAACTAATGCATAGTTCCACTATGAAATTGTACCAAGTATAGACGTCACTGCACAAATGAGTCTTAAGTACCTTGTTCAGTTAGTCAAAAATTGTCTCCGCTGTCATTGTCTACCTGATGTTTTTTTAGATTTGCCCACATGTTAAAGATATTTCAACATAACTGCAAATAGCCACAAAATAATGGCATAAATAACATGTTTTTGATGAGCCATGTCTTGCATGAGGTGTTCTTTTAAAATTTCTAGGCTATAATGCTTCAACCCGTGAAAAGCCACATTTCCAATCAAAATATCCTGCATTGCATTTATTAGCTCTGTAATGACACACTAATGGCGCGGGGCTTGTTGAAACAAGCTCCATCTGTCCTTGTGTTTAATTGGAATGCTGAAATGAGAGCGAGGAGGAATTTTAACTATGCTCTTGAAATGCCCGCGCAGGTAAAATAGGTTTTTGTGTCGTCTGCGGCCCTGCTCTAAATGACTCCATGTGTCTTCTGGTAGGGCCGTTATATGCTGGTAGCTGGATATAATCTGTTCGATGTTGTCCTCACCACCGCCACTTGCACTTCAGTCTCTTTACTCCCAGGTTCTCTGTTCAGCTTTTGTTTATCCTGGTTAACAAAAATAATTTTTTTCAACCACAAAATTGTCAAATGCGGTTCATTTAACAAAACTAGGTATTTGTTATAGCCCATAAATTCAACACTGTTTGCCCATATTATATTATTTCAGTAATTAGAGGGAATTTCTTGACATTTTTGCAGAAGCTTTGCCAAGAAAAGTAATAACCAATGTATATTTTAAGATTATTGTTGGATTTTGTAATTGTTCCAAAACAAAACTACACAAATTATCGCTATTGACTTGTAAACCATGAAACAGAGTACAAATACAGGTTTTAACCACAATTATTGTATTATTATTATTTTATTTTTTCCAATGTCTCATTATGGTCCTATTTACATGCCATGTTTTGATGACAGTGATCAAGACCATTTAGTCTGATTTCACAGACCTTCCTCAAGTGGCCTGGTTTTCTTTTGTCAGACCTTTTTAAAAATGAGTTTTTTACATCTTTGGTGTAAAATTAAAATTAAATGGATTTTCAGTCCACGACAGATCCTTATTTTAACTGCATTCGCTGATTTTCTGGGTTTGCAGTTTGTAAGGATAAGTACAGGCATAGAAACATCATGATTGGATGTGTTGAAACTGATGTCTTTTCTTCTTTTCTGTGTCAGCTGACTAATATGCATCATGCCCAGAGAAGAGTGTTAAAGAAAAGAGACAATCTTGTGGGTTACAGAAACCTGTGTGAATTTGCCTCACTGTTTCCTCCACCACAGATGCTCTGTGTGTGTGGTGTGTGTGTGTGTGTGTGTGTGTGTGTGTGTATTCACATGTGTGTGTGTTAGCAGTATATGTCTGTCAGTCTGCTGGGTGTGTGCATGTGAAAATGTGGAAGATCAAAAGAGTGTGTGCTTCATGAGGAAGCCGACAAATGAAAGAACCCAACCAAACCATAGTGTAAAAAGCCTGAAAAGCTTCTTATAGTTATTCACAAAGTAATAGCTAATTGAGTAGATGCTAGCTAAATTTGCCTCAGTTTCAAATAATGTAGTCTTGAATAAAGAATGGTAACATTTTGTATTTGTTTTTGATTGATGAGAAAAGAAAAAAAAACAGTTCTTGGTTGTGATATCAGGCGTTTGGACCCTAGTGTACATTTATAACAATTACAATAACTAGGGATTTGTTTGTGGTACCAGTGCCTGGAACCAAACCTTAGGTGCCAGATAGGCACATTGCTAACATGACCTTTAATAAGTACAGATTTCAGAGTAAGAATGGAGGAATTGTTGCATTTAAGCATGGTTGTTCTTGGCTTGTGATTTCTCTCTAGTATCTGGATTGGATCAGTCCTGCCTGTCTAGCCTTGAACCTGAAAGTACGATTAGTCTCTGATATGAATTGTCAGGATTCTTTCCCAAAAGTGAAACTGTGTGTCAAGCAGCAGCTAGATCCTCTCAAACTCGCTCTCAAATTGCCTTATCAGGGTCGCATTTTCCACTCGAGACAAGACATTAGATGATGTTGGGTTACAGTAACGTGAGCCGTAGCATTCCATTCTCTGAGGTTCTCTTTGTACACTGTCTCCCCCCTGCATGCTGTTGTGGTCACAGATGAGTTGCAGTCCAGCATGGCCTTCAAATGGACTACATAGCATTGACATATCTGTGCACGAAAAGTGAGAGGAGACCTGTGTGTGTGTGTGTGTGTGTGTGTTTGGAAAATGTAAACACGATGGTTCTTTAAATATTAGTATACTACAGCCATCAAAAAAACACATCAGTAAAATGCTGTAAGCCTTTGTACCTACTCTCTGTATAGTTTCTAACTACATTCTGTATAGTAATGATTTATACAAAGTAATGATACAAATGATTTCTTTATCTATGAAATTCTAGTTTGAAATTCAGATATATCTGAATATGCTGCTCACACACCAAATGCTTCATTTTGTAAAATTGGTGTGACGCTTAAAAAATTGGTGTACTTCCAAATATATAATTCAAATTCTAACACACGTACACTCCTTTCAGACACTGTTAACAGCTATTTCTCTGATTTACATTTGGCTTTTAATCCAAAGAACCTTAACAAGCAAAATAGAATACAAACCAACCATTTAACTAAGTAGTTGAGAGTTAGGGGCCTCGTTTGAAGGACCCAACTGTGGTCCTCTGGCAGTGCTGGGATTTGAACTCACAACCTTCCAGTCACTATCACATTATTGTTGCCACTGCAATGAACAGGCCTTTTTAGACTTATATTAGTGAAAAATTATGTAGCCATGATTAAATAATTTGAGAATGAGTATTAGTTTTTGATACACAATGAAATCAACAATTATTGCTAGTGCACACAGACGTTTGGATTCTATTGTACAGTACTACACTCATGATTTTATAGGAACAATTGTATTGTACTGTCTAATTCTAGGTCACCTCGGTGATTAACTACTGTCTGAAATGATTCCAATTTTTCCACCGATTTTCCACCAAAATCTGCTCTGGATTACTATTGTATAAACTACTCTTGGTAACAACGTTTGGTAAATTTGTGCTTTTTCATGGATCTCCAGTGACGACCAAAAGCACTAAGAAAGCCACTCTGCAATAACAGTGTTATAATAATAATAACAGAGAATTTGGTTTTGTTGCCAGCGAGCTGAACCTAAGGGAGTCGCTCCAATCAGCGCGGTGTGAATTGGAAAATTGTCAGGTATAGACAGATTTAGATAAGTAGTTTTATTGTAGGGGTCCAATTACTTGGCTGCTGTTACTCTGAGGTTTGTTTTTGGCTCAGTGTGTATTTCTAATGATGTGGGGAAATTAAACAGAATAGTCATTATCATTCTATCAGTAAACAAGAACTTCTAAGGTGATGATGGCTCTTGGTGGAGTCATATATACATATTGTTCATCAACATCCATTCATTACACACATGGCCACATTTATTCATAACTGAGGCTCTCTAATGGCCTCAACTGAGTGGTTTTGCTGACTTCATTCCAAGTTCCTGTTGAACCACTTGTGAACGCCAGTGTTTGTTTTTCTTTTTTTCCTCTTCTGTAACAGAACTAAAGTCTACAGGCACGGCACATCACTTCGCCTTCTTGCTCAACTCTACTGACTACAGGGTCCTGCGCATGGACGAGGATCATGACCGCATGTACGTGGGCAGCAAGGACTACATCCTCTCTCTGGACCTGAACGACATCAACAAAGAGCCCCTTATAGTAAGCCCGAAGACACTCTTTTTCTATCTCTCTATTTATCTCTAAGTAATAAAAGAAAGAGCTCTCTCTAACCAAAAACATGAGCTTGGTGTGGTAAGAGTAGGCTTGAGTTTGGTTATATTTTAAGTGTCAAAGCTTATTATAACTTTCTGCACTTGTTTTTTCCTCCCTCTCATTTTCAGATCCACTGGCCGGTGGCTTCTTTGAGGAAGAATGAATGTGTTCTTTCAGGGAAGGACATTAACGTAAGTGTCCACTTCTCAGCATCTTTTTTTTATTTTTTATTCTTTCATCTATTCTTTGTGCACAAAAGCAGCAGTGGATGTGAAATATGACTGAGGCAATACACAGAAACCAAACATAACCGCTTTTCAGACAAGTCCAAGGGAGCCATTTAGAAGCTTTGAACCTTTAGAGAAACACCATAAAACTAAGGCATAAAACCAAATATCACACATCAGTGCGGTGTTCTGAATGAGCATTGCCTTTTCATACTTATAAATTACTGAAAAAAATTAGATTGCTGTTTGGTGCAGCACACCCTATAGTGGGGTCTCTATCCACTTGTTTTTATGTAAATTTTGAATTTGTGCATATGAAAACTTTAATGGAAACACCAGAAATTTTTAAAATCCAGAAATATTGCAAACATGTTTTCATGCTTGGCTGGTGCTGGAAAAGTTCATATATCAATAAAGGGATCAGTTGATGCAAACACACAATTATTGGAATTTTCTTTAGCCCACTGCTTAAAATTTGTGAAACATTTGGATGGAAACACCCCACCCCCCACCCTACACCCCTTATGTAAAATAATTCTGCTTCTGTAGTGTGACATAAGTGCTCACAATCTCAGTTTTGCATTCATGCTCTTTTTAGGGTGAGTGTGGAAACTTCATCCGACTGATTGAACCCTGGAACCGGACTCACCTGTATGTTTGTGGAACAGGCGCCTACAACCCCATTTGCACCTACGTGGACAGGGGTCAAAAATCACAGGTGAACTGTCTGCCACAGGTGACCTACTGGGTCACTAAGTCAAAACTTTCTTCACCTTAGTCACAGGATAATATATTGCACAGGAAAGTACCCACCCTGAATCAAGCTCTAATAGTGTCTGACTCAACACCATTTAACCACATTTAACCACTCTGTTTATATGTAATGGCACAGTGTAAGCCTAGTCATGAAAAAACGTTTTCATTGGAGAATCTCCACTGAAAATGTTTTCTACTGGAAGATTAGTCTTAACTTGTTTTTAGATACCCAGCCCATAATCTTTAGGAATGTAACTGTTCAGCAAAATAGGGGGTTACATCTAGTGCTACGGCATATTGGTATCTTTGTGATCTTTGTGACTATGCATTTTGGTCATTTTACATTGCACATTAAGGATGGAAGGGTTGATGCTTTGAAATGGTATCTAAATATAAATGAGGAAGTTCAAGGCGAGGAGTACCATATGTGTAATCTCTAAGATGAGCACGATAATTTGATAATTTGGTGATTGCATCTTGTAGATGTAATTTATGTTGGAAATTGGCTGGGCCATTACTGAATTCATGGAATAATCATTGAATTATTTTTTCGATAGTTATGATAATATATGGCAGTACTTAAAAATAAAGGTTCTTTAGAGCGATGCCATCAAATAACTATTTTTGTTTCCCTAAAGAACCATTTTAGGTCCACTCAAGAGGTCCATGATCCATGATTATTTAATCATATTTTGTTGTTGCTGCAATAAACCGAATAATCATTTTCCACCGCAAAGATTCTTCAACATAACAGTAACATTTTAGTTCTTTGTGGCAACACCAGCGATGGTTAAAGATCCGCCACTCAAAAGGTTCTTTAGAAAAGCAAAAATAGTTCTTCTACTCTAAAGAAAAATAGTTCTTCTACTCATCACTCTAAAGAACCCTTTCTAGCACCTTTATTTTTAAGAGTGTAGATTGAATGAGAATTTCAAGTGCTTTAGGATGCACCCTTATGTCCCTGTAACATGTAGCAGCAATTACACAGGTCTGTGATTTCTTGACAAGCAGAGCCTGGGAGCTTATGTTATTCTTGCATCTAACCTCTTACCTACATACACAGGTGCACAATGAAAGAGCTTTTATTCATTAAGTTTGACTGTATTTTTACACAAAAGCATGTCTTTCATATATTACTGCATGCTCTGCATGCTACAAGACAATGGCATTGTTCAAAACCACAGTTTGAAAACGCATGTAACTAGCCAGCATGACACTAGTCTGGGCTCTTTTTTTTAACTGGCAATAGTAGCATCTCCACCTTATCACTATTGGGTTGAGGCTAGAGAGTGGAGTGAAAGCTTGACCCACTAACATTGCTTGTCTCATAGGCTTTCATGCAGCATCAGAATCCTCGAACGGGAGGCCGAACAAGTCGGGCAGCGGAGCCCAGTGCCTCACCTGAGCCCTACGCACCCAAGGTGGGACACAACATCTGGGCTCACGAGGGAGAGAGATAGAATTGGGGCTCCTAAAAAAAATTAGTTTTATTAACTCTCAAGTAAACCAATGTATTTCTCAAACACTAATACAGGGTCTTAACTAATGTCAGATAATTTAAAATTTGTGAAAAAGAAACCCCATTCATTTTAAAAACAGATTTTTTTTTCTACCATAATTTATGACGTGGCATTTGTGTTAGTTCGTTGTGTTAGGAGAGAAGAAGACGAGTGTGCACACAGTAGCAGCTGTCTCTGCTGCTGTTAAATGTGTCAATGGGTAACATGCAGTAAATAAGCAAAGGGGAAAAATGCTGATTTTGGATGCCTCGTCCTGTAAGGCTTTTGCCTACACTTGCCCAAACAGTGCCTTTGGAGACAGTGTATAAAAAAATGGCAAACTCTCCCAACACCGACTGATTGTAGGTTATTACAACCTCAAAGTGATGAGTCAGCAAAAAATTTATCTGGGTTAAGTGTTAAATTTAAGGCATGCTTGTAAAGTGTCGGAGCAGAGCAAATCCCAAAGGTTGGCATGTTCCCCTTTTCCAAGGGTGTAACGTAATAGATGATTTGTCGAGACATGAATTTCATGCATAGCAGCTGTTGATTTGGAGATTCACACTAAAATGCGCTTAAATGCTTAAATGTCTGCCTTTATCTCAATGTCATACATACTACATCACATACTATTGCGTTTTTACAACAGATTCTAATCTTATTTTGCTGCGGTTTGCATTTCTACAGCTGTTTGAATCACGCACAACCCAGATCAACCGTTATTTACCTCACGGGGAGTGTGCTTCAAAAGCTATACCTGTTAGATAAAGTTTCGATCGTTAAAGTTTGTTTTGACTAGACGTGTATCCAGCAACACTCACCAAGATCTCCTGCTAGAACGAGAATCTTGTTGTTACAGGTGGGAACACTGTCTCTCCTTGGCATATACGCATTTTGAAGAGTTTTACTGAAAAATGAAACTGCTGCTTTTCATTAGTTTAATGAAAAGATACTCAACTTTTTACAGGACCAACATTATATACTGAGACAGATTTCATATGAGTATACTTTCATTCCAGTGACTCACTGAAGTCAGGGTCTATTTTACTTGTATCTTCCCTTCAATTTACTTCAAAGCTTTTTTATTTGACTTAAATGACTATGACTAACCAGAGAAGCATGGTGGATTGCTTTACAAATTGGGTCTTGCCAGATCTTGTGTGGTGTGACAAATCATTGTGTCCAACTAGAGATCACGCTAAAACCTATATCCTTGCTGCTGATGAGGAATGTTAACAATTCTACAATGTAAGGACTGATATTTTGTATCAGCTGTATGGATTGGGGTTTGTAGAGTGTGGATTGTGTGCTGCCTAATCATAAAAGTATGTTGTTGTGTCTTAGTAATAAATGCAGTTACTCTCTGTGGCTACATGCACTCGGCCAAACTTTGACTTTGAACCACCGATGCTTTGCTGTGCTATATTGGACAGTGTAAAACTATCAGACTCTGTGGAAAGGTTCACGCTGCTTTTGGTCCATGTTGTTATTTTACATATATTACAATATAATCTAAAAGTACCTGTATAGAAAAAAATCTGTGAAAAGTTACACTTTCAATATCAGACATTGTTTTATTGGTTTTTAGATGCTGACAGTGGGAAACCAGAAACGCTCTACAAAACGTAGACCAGATAATAATCAATAATGTTTCTTCTAATGTACACTGTAGACTCATTAATGTGGACTCTATGTGTGTTTCCCCCCCATTCCAGGAATACATCTTCCGACTGGAGCCGGGTAAAGTGGATTCTGGGAAAGGGAAATGCCCATTCGACCCTAAACTGAACAGTGTGTCTGCTCTGATCAGTAAGGACCTCAGCCATACCTGACCACTTACTGTTTTTATTCTACCCATCCTGGCCTGCTTTTCTAGATCTCTTCAGTCACATACTGTAGCTCAACTCACACATATGAGTGCATTATTTCATCCTTTCCTTGTGGAATCCAATTATCACATGTCTTTAATGCATGTGTGTCTGTGTCTGCCTTGGACAGATGGCCAACTCTACGCTGGAGTCTACATTGATTTTATGGGAACCGACTCTGCCATTTTTCGTACACTAGGGAAACACACGGCCATGAGGACCGACCAGTACAACTCGCGCTGGCTCAACGGTACATACATAACAACACACACACACCAGCACAAAAGAGGATGTGTTTTGCATAGTCTCTTCTCTCTACCAGCTCGAGCACACTTATGACATGCAACATGTGGTTGTGATAGGGACATCAAAAGGTTATTTCCTTTGTTGACCTTCTAGACTTTCAGTGGCCAAAGTATTTGAAAGGTTCAATAAAGGTTCCTAAAATATATATCATGTATTTTACTACAATTTAATTTGTCAAAATATTTTTCACTACTGTAATTTTATTCTTCATGTTTATCTCTCTCAGATCCCACATTTGTTCATGCACAGCTCATACCAGACAGCGCGGAGAAAAACGACGACAAGCTGTACTTTTTCTTCCGCGAGAAGGCTTCAGAGATGGGCCAGACCCCCATGACTCAGTCCAGAATCGGCAGGATCTGTTTGGTGAGATTACACATACATGCACACCACATACACACACTTGCAGGCACATTCTACATATAGGCACCCTTACTGAAATAAGTATGCATTAATGGACACCCCACAAATTGCAGTACGCAGAACTTGGATCAGCTGCTCAAATCACACCCATATAATGAGTCATGAACCTTATCCATCGTTCTCTCCTGTCTGCCATATTTTTAATAGTGATCCTCATTCTTCCACAAATCCATTCTTTTCTGCGTGAATAAGACCGGATGAATGTTTATAACGTGTGGGTAGTTGTTGGCTGCTGGTCACTGGGCATTGCCATGTCTCATTATTGGAGTTGGCGGCCGTCCATAGCAGATGGGTCTAAGCAGTGCTCAGAGGCAATGTTTACAACCATACCCCACCCCGCCCATGCAGCCCACACAAATATTACACTGAGCATAAGAGATTACTATATAAAGCCTTTGTCTTGTTTTTTTTTTACATTAGTTGTAACATAAATATTCTGATGCACTTGGAAACTTGTCTTGTTTTTATGGGAGACTGGGTCAGATTACTACATAAAGCATTTGTCCCATTTTTTACATTTTACATACAGTTCAAATGGAAGTAAATCCCTTGTTTTATGATGTGAATATTGACCAATACAGAGATCTAATAGTCTCTGACATGGCAATATTTGTGGATTATGTCACATAGATGTCATGGATTTTTGTGTTACTTGAAGTCCATCAGACTTTGTACATCACCAAAAACAGTTGTTAACTGAATTTCATTGTTTTTATGCAATACAGAATTGAATAACTAAATACAGTTCTAGGCTCTCTGATTCTACACATGCACAGTGACAGCATTCGAGACAGATTACACAACTGTAGTATATAAAAGTACTGTCATTTAGGCGACGTAAGATTAGACAAGACACTGGTACTGAATATATATGTGATAAAAACTATTTTGATATTAGTATGTCATATATATTTAACCTACAGCCTACTACTGCCACTTTTTTTAGTTCCTACTCTTGTGGTTGATTACTTTCTCTCTCTGTGTGTCTTTACAGAATGATGACGGAGGTCACTGCTGTTTGGTAAACAAGTGGAGCACCTTCTTGAAGGCTCGACTCATCTGCTCCGTAACTGGGGCTGACGGCATTGAGACACACTTTGACGAGCTCCGTAAGTGTGCCTCATCTTTGCTTTATAGAAGTGGCTATCTTGGATCAGGGCTCACATTAAATACTTAGCCCCTATTTTTGTAATCATGCACAAGCGCAAAAGTAAGACATAATATTGTGTCGTTGTATGTTCTTGGTATTTTCGTGTCCATCAGCGCAGGCAAAGAGCTGCGCAATTTTAAAAATGGGTTATAATTAATATGTTATCAAGAGCTGTGATTAGGCGTGGTGCTGCAATTTCCAATCAAATCAACTCCTCTCATTCCCTTTAATAACCGAGTGTGCGCAGTGCAGCGTAGTGACATTTTCGTAATGGCATACAATATGCTTTCACTTATAGATTTTAGGTTGAAATTTTAGTGGTAGAAATAACCATCTGGTTACCAGCTGGTGTGCATTTAGTCATGAGATGCACGACAAATGCAAACCTTGCATTTGCGCTAAGAGGCGGTCTCGGCAGGCAATAACGCAAGCGCAATTTCGGACCAAAGTGGGTTTAAAAATCCCACTGCGCCAGCAGATTTTAAATTTCACACCCCATGTTGCACTACTCCGTCCACATTAGCGCAGAAGCATTTATTTCTGACCACAAAAAAAGTTATATCACACATCTCTCTTACTTGGCTGTTTATTCATTTTTACATTTCTTATGATTTTTGGAACAATGCTTTCCCAGTTAAGGAGGTGTTTCATATGTCCTCATATCTAAATCAGAGGTGAACTGCTTCCACAAAACACCCACTTGTGGCTCTGACTTATAAAACAATAGCCCTATTTGCAGCTCTGCTGTGGACTGACTTGATAGACATGATATATCTGGATCAGGATTGAGTTCTGCCCCAATTCATTTTCCAATGACCTGATGTGAATTAAGAGTTCTCTAGGGAAGGCCAGAGAGGAGTGCCCTGATCCAGCTCATTTGTGTAAAGCATTCGAGTTGAATGACGTAACTGCAATAGCTCTCCAGAGTCTGACATTTGGAAATAGTCATTTTTGTTCTTTTTTCCTTATGTCAACTTAGTTCTTTTCCTTTGGGTTAAGTGCTGGAAGTTATAGGCGCCTGAACTGCAGGGTGTAGGGGGGCACTGCGGGGGGGAATCTGGGGATTGGCTTTGACCATATTTAATGACAAATATTTGCTCACTGCCACTGAAATCGTATTCAGTTAACAGCAGTGACAACATTGAAAATATAGACAGAAATAATGTAGCATTTTTTTTAAGGACACTTTTTACAGAAAGGCAGCTCTACAGACTAAATTAGGAATAACAACACTGCATTCTGTTGTGTTGTTGTTTTTTATACTAACTCTTATGTCGGCTTAAATACAGTGGCTGTGGACGTGAGTTTCCAGCCGTTTTCACGCAGATATTTGTGTCACACATGGCGATACGATCACATTACTGGATCATGAATTTATTCATAGAAAACATTATGCTATTGTGGCATATCCAAATAAAGTTAGGCGTTATATGTATATTTGTAATTTTCAATAGGCTGTAATAGCCATTTTAATCTGTATGTAAGATTGCG
>JAOUQW010000015.1:5535146-5545497 GCA_028565825.1 Olivaichthys viedmensis
TGTGAGTGCATGTGACCAGGAAGTGTCAGTATTCGGGTGACGGTGACCTCTGGTGGTGAGGGGAGGTAGTGCGTGCGGGCTCGGGACGAACCGTGACACATGTGGGGACGTGAGACGCTGAGGATTCTGGGAAATTTAGTTCATGTGCTATGCAAGAGTTGGTGATGTGACAATTGCTCATTGCAAAAGTATGAAAGAATTTAATCTAAATTTAATTTCTTTTAAAAAAGTGAAAAGATACTTTAATTTGCACTTAACATATTAAGGCTAACTTGGAAGTTTCTTTTTTTCTCCCATTTTATTGTAAACTTAGAAGCTTGGAGTTTTTATTTTACCCAGATGTGCAGGTTGCATATCGTCGCTGTCCAATGAAAAATATGTATTTCCAAAATTCCAATTTTTCAGGAACACGAAAAAACACTTTTCATATCATTAATCATACACAATAAATCCGAAATTCACGGTGTGATTTGTCAGCTTTTTTGTCATTTAGATGTCAGCTGCTGTGGGGTAGATGGAGGTTTTTGCCCACATTCCATATATGATAAAAAGTAAAAAACGCAAAAAGTGGTGATACATGTTTTTCATTGGACAGCGTTGATATGCTTATGTGTATGCTGATATAATCTATTTGAGAGAAGATTGAGTAATATGCCAGCATTTAATGCTTTAGGATGTTGTGAGAAGTCTATAGTAAGGAGCAGAGGTTATGTTTCTCGTGTGTGTGTGTGTGTGTGCGCTCACTAGGCAGCAGAGTCATTGAGCTGGTACTCTCTAGCGCGGTTGAAGCAGCCCTGCACCCCGCTGTCAGCCCACAGTCTGCGGATCACGTTGGACAAGTCGTCTGGGAGGATTCCCTGCTCTTCCGCTGCTGCAGACAGTGCAAAGAGCTGCCGTGCATCATCCTGCGCGCACACACAGCAAATCATCAGTTTACTTGAGGACTAAACTATATTGGAAAATAAACTATTTCGGAAAGGAAGGGTTGAAATAATAAACCTGCTTGTCTTGGACAAATGTTTGGTATTCTGCGGTGAGATTAGGTTGTTATTGTTCAATACAACTCAACGGATGAGAGCCATCCAACACATATAGGTGCGTTTGGGATCAAAATGAGCCACTGCTCCACTGCTAATATGCCTAAAAATCAAGTAGTACTCAGAGCTTCCACTTCTACCTTGCTGCGGATTTCACAGCTTGTTAATACACTGAATAGCTGCACTGATTTTATTCCGGCACCCACATGAACATTAGGCTATTAGTCTTACTACCATGAACTTTTCATGTTTAAAAAAAAAAAAAAAAAAACTCAACTGTACGGGTTTATTTAAACTAGAGAACCATGCAGGTTTCCTACCAATCTCGCTGCATCTCCATAGTCGATCTTGAGGTTGCTCATGGCTTTGATGATGGCCATGATGGACTGGATGGTGTTGCTGAACACCACGGCTCTGTACTGCCTACATTCGTCTTCTGAGTAGCCATCTTCGTGGATGATTCTGGAAGTTTGAAAGATGACATCAGGCATGAAACAGAATTTCAAGTGCTGCTTTAATCTTGCAAAGTAGCCATGAAAAGATGGAAGATGTCCAGTGCTTTATACATAATTGCAGCAAGATACATCTTTAGTAAGACTCAAAGTGAAACGATTTTCTGCTGTTGAGCGCCAAATTAGAACGTAGTTCCAGTTGTATTTAAGATATAAAGAAATATTAATGTCCGTGCAAGCTGCTCCTTTTTGCAGTGTAATAATCTGGGTTCGGAGCTTTCCACTGCCCCAGCTCATGCAATATGGATCTGGAGCCTGATCGCCCCAGAGAAATGTGAATTATTAAACCATTCAAGGCCTTGTGAGTGCTTGCCAAATGCATTGAAAGTAATACCGAAAACAAATTAAACAGAGAGAGAGAGCAAGGCAGCGAGAGAGTAGGTACGCTTCTCAAATACGCAGAAGAATAGCTTGAGACTCTGAATGCACTATAGATTATTTATGCAAACTTTCTAAAACATCCGACCATCAAACTGCAGACATTCATTTATTTTAACATAAACAGCTCCCAGAAGTTCGGATCTTTCCCATGTCTGCACCTCAGCAAGTCCTACTATTTATAAACAGTTGTATCTTAATATCCACGTCATTTTTAGAACTGAATGATCTTTGACGGTAGTAATCACTACTAAACAATTCCAGGCCGATTATAGCATTAGGATGAATCAGGATGGCAGAGCATCAATATCCTGTGGAAAGGATTTATGTTGATTCAGGGTTTAATGGCAGCTTTTTCTATGCATCATGCTATACGAGTTATTATTTTACCCATGCACAGGTTGCATTGACTTAATAAAGCAGGCTGAAGTAATAGGTGGGACAGTGCACGTTTCCTGTAGATAAATACGACCCAGACACATTTTTGGTAAACTGCGGCTATGAAAAGGTCAGCCTATACAGTCAGAGTGCACTAGGTAAATCCAAGTTGAAGCAGAAGCCGCGCAGAGTGCATTTGCTCTCTTTAGTGAGTCGATATGAATCTAGAATGATGAAATGAAGGAAAGGGCAGTCAGCTCTTATTTGTCATGCTGCTGGATTTGACTGAACCTGGCAGGTCCATATGGTTCATAAAGCTGAAATTTAAAATCAAATTAGACACACTTTTTAAATAGAATGAAAAATGTCCTTCCAAAATACTGCATACACATTTACATGTACTTCTGCCTTTCATTATGAATAAAATAAACCATGCCCATTTATATACTTGTATACACTAATAACAAATGCCAAGGGGAAGACTCCATGCAAATCTCAACCTTTTCATAACAAAATGAAGTGAGTACGGGATACAAAATCACTTTTAAATTGCTCGTGTGTGTGTGTGTATATAAAAATAAAAATAGCATTGTATTAAAAGAGATGCATTAAGAGAGAGATCAAAAGATTTTCCTCATGACATCGATGTGTGTGTGGTGAGTGGGGGTGTAAATGTACAGTTCAGCAGAATATGTGAAATAAAAATTAAATAAATACATAAAGAAATTACATTTTGTTCAGGGAAAACTTTTAGTACCAATTTAAAAAAATTTAAAAAAAAAAAAAAAAAATTTGTTTTAAAGCATACACTGGTACTGACTACAATGCTGTTGTAAATAATTGATTTAAGAGCCAAGACCAGTTTTGCCCATTATTCTTATACCAATTATAATAAGGATGCCCCCAAAGCAGCATTAAAGAGCAATTCTAAACAAAAATAGCACCTCCAGACCCCAACAACACCCAGTTGAGCAGCATTGAAACCAGGGCAGCTTTTCAGAGTCATTAAGAGACGGTGTTCATTAATCATGAGCATTCAGCTAAAAAGCACAGTAACAAAAGGTCTACAGTATGGACTGGTGCACCATCTGGAAACGCTAAAAAGGAAATGAAACGCTGGTCCGAGATAAGCGAGGAGATGCCATAAAACACCAGGCCACAGCATCTCTCCACTGGTGTCATTAAAGAACACTGTTGCCATACAGAAACAAAGGGAGAGCAAAGATTTGCTTCAATGGCCTTCACTTCAATACATGGATGATTACTGCCTCATGCATGTACACTCTCCCAAGCTGCAACAAGCGACTTTCAACTGCAAGACTGAACTGATCTTGGCTTGATTTATTATACATAAACATACATACTGAAATTGAAAGAATAAGCAAGGACGGAGGAAAGGAAGGATAAGGAGATCATTATTTTACTCACTTCATCTGCTTCACAATGGTGCTCTTTCCAGACTCGCCCGCACCTGCAGAGATGAGAACAGAACCCAAATCAAACGGAATCCGGTGAAGAAATAATAATAATATTGAATTTGACTTTTATTCCAAAACTGTTCAAATCTGAAATGCACTCAGGCTTGGGTCAATAAGTACAAAAACAATAATACAGAAATAAGTACTGAATTTCAGAGACGCTGCTCTGATTGAGACTCCCGGGCACCTGTGTTGCTTACACCGTGGAAATGAACAGTGTAAAAAAAAGTGTGCAGCTTTTATGAATACATCATATAATCAGCTTTTTTGTCTTAAATGTGTGATAATGGTGGGGGAAAACACAACTATAGAACGTTCATCCACGACACTAAATGAAATGGAAACGGCTGCCAACGAGAAGCTACTCAAGGTTCCATCCTCTTAATTATATTCATGTTTGAATGTTGTTTATGTATTCGGTGTGGATGCATGTGCGAGTAGTAGTATGAATTCAAAGTTAAAGTTGTCGGGTAAAGTGTTGATGTTGCTTTAATTGTATACAACTGCCTAAGAAGCAGTCATTCCAAATGAATCTGAGCCAAAGCCCCCGCAGTCAGAACAGTTTCTTGTTGGTCTAACCCATTCTTGTCTCTCTGCATGGCTCAGATGTTTTTTCAGTTTACCTGGCCTGAATCGGCAAAAAAAAACAAAAAAAAAACATCCGAATCCTTTAAAGACTGTGTTTAAGATGAGAGCAAGAAAAACAAAAGTTTCAGTATGAAGAGCACCGAATTAGGCTTAGTGTTTGAGTGCACCACTCAACCGCTCAACGTACAGCGAGATGGTAAGAATGAGAGAGGAGGAAAGAGAGAGAGAGAAAAATGTGTGGTCTATCCCTGGTGTCCACCTGCCCCAGCTGTGTCACTGCAGATCAGTCAGGCATAGTCATAGTCCCAACAACTGAGGACATCAGGCACACCTGTCACAACTTCAACTGAGCCTCTCTCTCTCGCTCTCCACCACCTCACAGGACAAAAGGACGACAGACAGCAAGACTGATCGGCGAAACGCCTCACACAACTCAAACAACACATTCCAAAAAACAAATGGCATGAGGAAAGACAGGAAGGTTAAACGTGATCGCTTAAAGATAAAGCTCCTCTCATAAACTACACTTCATCCTTACACCCCACTCATGATTCAGTGCAAATGGGGAGAGACTGAAAATCTCTCAAACTCGCTGGCTGCACAGTGCTGTTGGCAGTGCTCTCCCAAGTCAGTGTGAGAAATGCACTCCCTCCCATCACGGCCATCTGGTCCAAGCCCCGAGACTGGACCGAATGCTAATTCATCCTACATGACGCTGTGAAACTCGTCCTACTGCTAAAGAGGAGTGAGAAGCATACAGCTAGCTAAACACAGGACCAAAGCTAGAAGTCTAGCGCCCAGAGACGAATATCCAGCGAAAGATATTTGTCAAAATACGGATGGGACGAAAAACTTAAAAACGTGCAACACTTATCGAGTTCCACTGTTTTTCTGTGGTTGCTAAGGTGATGTGACGGGTTATTTGAGATGCCCAATTCGAATGCTCAATCCTGCCAGTTGTAGTGCAGGATATGAGATTTGTTGCAATTTTGGGGGTGGACATTGTTACCAGGGTTTTAACACTTATGCACACAAGACACTTGCACGTGACTGTTTTGCTTTTTTTTTTTTTGGTTCATGTTAGAGTTATAGTTTACCTTTTATTACCCCTTTACACATCTTAAGACAGTACTTCTGATGCAGTTTACTTTTTACATGACCTTTGCACATGGCAGTATAAAGAACTAGGACTACAGAATAAGTCCAACCCAGGCACAAGAAAAAAATATTAGAGCTAAGCCGGAAAAAAATGCTCGTCAATACAATCCTATACAATACATTAAGCTTGCAGTTGAATAGGTGCACCTCTCCAATACCTAGTAAACTTGCAACTCTGCGTATTAGGAAAGAAATAGAGAGAGTTTTAACTACCAGATACGTGTACCTAATAAACTGGCAACTGTGTATAAACAGCTCCAATCACACTAGAATCAGATATTTAAAATACACACTTTTTCCTACACTGTTTATACAATAGTCGGTCGTTGCATTTGCAATCATTCTACTAGTTTTTTTTATTTTTTTAAGCAAAATTATAAATGGCATAACAGTACAGAACAGGAATAACAATACGGTCACATATCTACATGTATTTGACACTAATAATAATAATAATAATAATAAATTAATTAGCATTATTTAAACGACAGACGAGAGAAGGCAACGTAGATGGTTAACGATGCAGACTGCTGAATATAACTGCACTACTGTAAACTGTCATTTGTTTTCATATACACAGTGGCAGAGGAGTAAGGGCAAAGTACACATGCCCTCATGGGAAACGGGCTTGTTGCGGCTGTTTTCTCAAAATAACTGGCACACACTGAATAAGGGCAAGTAAATTCATTTTAAAAAGGTTGTGAAAAACAATATGGAAGCACTTCCAAGCAATCCCAGCATATTAATAGCCAAAGTGTGATTTCAGCATCACAACTGTATTACGCTGATGACAAGCGTATAACTCATGCCCAGGAGTGAACGGCTTCAAACGAACAGTCATTAATTTAAGTGGAAACTCGATAAGTTATTTCCATGAGTTACAAAATATTGCCCTTCAGTAAGTTCATGACTGTTCCTTGTCCAGACTAAAAATGTACAGGGGTTAAACGGACATGGTCATGACGGGTTTGACGTAATAAACACTGGAACAGTTAACGTAGGACTGTGCCAACGAGGAGATGCACAATATGTTCCCTGCTTGCAATTCTGACCTCAATGTGAACAGCACAATGGGGGAGAAAAGAGCCAGAAAATAACAAGTGGCAATTTTTTCACTGGTGCAATCAAAGAATGACTTCAGCAAAGTAAATAAAAGCCACTAAATGTCACTAAACACAAAAGAGTCATAACACATAGTACATATAGTCCGATAACTTTAAGCAGTAAACTCTAACTAACTAAATGTTCAGTGTTTTTGGGTAGCTGTGACTAGCTAAACCTACAGTAGCCCTAACCTTACCCACGCTCACTGTACCAAAACAAAAAGAAGAAAACAAAGACGCACAGCTGTACCTCTTAAACACAATCTAAAATATTTACATCCCACAACAGTCACCCTTGAGAACAGAGGCGTTAGCCCTTGGAGCCCAATACCACCTCTCTAGAGGTCTACGGTACAATGCTAATGCTCGCTAATGGCAAAACCAGAGAGCTTATAATTGATCTCGGAGGAACACAGTGGAAACAATTACCTTGTTTATTCACTATTCCCTATTCCCCACCCTCTGGAATAGGCAAAACAGAGTTTAATTGGATGTGATCGGTGTGTTATTGTCTGCGCAGGCCCAATTAATTACAACTGAAAGAATATTTTAATTGTTTCAATACTTAACTGTGCCTATTGAGAGCAGGGAGGTGGAGAACTGAGCTCAGGTGAGGGGAAAAAATATAATGATCTAATTAGCACGAGGTCATATCTGCCAAATCGCAAGTCATACAGATGGCTAAAATGAAGCGTACTTGGGCAGGAATACCCAGTTACAGCTGCCGCACACGATCTGCACTGAATGCAAATTTAGCGATGGAGTACCAATACGGATCGAATGCCTCCTGAAGATCAGAGTGAGAAAGCGAGGGAGAAAGCGAGAAAGGCGGAGAGAGATGGAGGCAAGGAGAGAGGGACGATTGTACGTCCGAGTCTTACCTCACAAAGGCCTCTGTGAACTTTCCTGGCAAAGTGGACAGGCCGCTTCTGTTTAGTGTCATTTGGACCACCAGCAATAAGCATCTAAATGAGATCTCGAACAGCCCCATAGCAATTAGTGGAGAGACGACCACGGTGTCCACCTCTTTAGCACAGCCAACAAAGACAGACGATACCCTTTGGGGGCTCCAAACGAGTAATCAGGATACTTTAAATGTGAAATAATTCATTTTAGGTTTCCAGGAACACACAATCCTGTTGCAATGGCCGACACCGGTCCAGATCCCAAAACAATTGCCGACACCTGGCGATAACGCATTTGGATCATCTAGTTAAGCTCTGAAATATAATGACTAATATTTCTACATTAATGCAGACATTTTCTAAAGGTCCATTCCATAAATTGTAGTCTCCAAAGTCCCGTTTACACCTCATACTAGCGCGCGTCTCAAGTGGTCGGCCCGAGACGCATGTAAAGACCAGGTGTAAACGTGGCCCAACAGTTTTCAAAAAGAAGCCACTAGCGTATATTCCCAGCAATAGACTGCTAGTAAGACTATCAGCTAGGTGCTTGGCATTCAAAGCCACTACTCAATTGCCCAAGAGATCCATCTTTGAGCTAACTCAAGAGCAATGTGATGAGAGACAATATGTTGTTACGTTTGCCTCTGTACCTTTCTACATACACCCACAGGCTTTCAACTATCAGCTCCCAATAATTAACAGAGCAGAAGCGCTCGGTCAGGCTAGTGCTTTTCCTCCTAGCAGGATGTCATGAACACAAGCTGTAGCCGCTGGTTGTGGTCGACATGCTATGATGGAGCAGGTTGGAGACTGATGGTGTTATCAAGGCTATCCTTTTCTCCCTCTAAGCCAGGTTTAACAGCGCGCCCACGCCATTCTGCATCATTCGTCAGGCTAGCCACGAGACATGTTCTGACATGCCCTGTGTAGATCACATTTGACGAAGTAGGATTGAGGAGTACGACAGGGAGGATAAAATAAATAAAAAAATAATAAAGGGAGGATGAGAGATGGAGATGGTAGAAGCCAACTAGGGAAAAGGTAAATGGCAAAAGAGATTAAATGCGAGTGGATAGGGATGGAAGGGAGAGAAGAGAAATTATTCATGGAAAAATGGAGTGGGAGGACTGAGACAGGGGAAGGGAGAGAGAGGATATGGACATGAGTCAAGAAAGACAAAAGAAGGGTGAAGAGGTAGAGAACAACAAGATAAATGGATATACACAGCAGAGGACAGAGGGGGGCTTTTCAATCCTTATATGAAACCGGATATCCGTAGTGAAGGAAATGAATCTAGCCCATTCTGCATCCCCTTCAAGGTGGAGCAATTTATGGCAAACGACAGGGTATTGGCGTGTCTCGTTTTAAAAATAAATAAATAAATAAAGATTCTTACCACAGCCACAAAATTACTGAAAGTAAAAAGCTCGGCACAAAATGGCTGGTTTAGACTGATAAATATTACCACCAGTAAAATCCAGTGAATGTTTTCCCAAAACATGCTTGTGTAGCTCTGCATAGCTTAGTCATGGGTGGTGACAAAGCCGTGTTTCGTCATAGTTCTGCGCAATATATCGTTTGTTTATCGTGTTACTCATGTCGCAGAAGCGTCCAGTATGCAAATGAGCACTCTAACAAAGCAAAAAAAGTTTTTATTGTGATCTGTGAGCACTATGACCAATCTCAGAGGTTCCACATACATACTTCTCTAGGTGTTCTTAAATAAATAAATTTAAAATATTTAATTAATGAATAAATTAATAATAATAAAAAACAAAAACTAAAACACTGTTCACAAAAACATTTAACCTGCTACTACTCTGTGATGACCAAATGTGGACGATTCCAACAACCTACGCATTGCTACTAACAGCACGTTAACACACTCCACACAGCTGGAACTCGCTCACATTAGTCACTAGAAAGTTCTATATAAAAATTGCTTTAAAATCACAGCACCTAATGTAGAAATGAGGACTAAAACCCTATGTGGGCAAATCTACACAACGAGAAATTCAACTTGTATTCAGACTAAACATTAGGAATTTATAAGTTATGCCCCATTATTTATGCTATACAGCCAAGGTAGAAAAAAAATAATCCTGCGCTGCTTTAATAATTCATAGCTTAACTCTTTACTAACGTCACGAGACTCTTTTACTTATCTTGCGCTCTCCCATAGATAAAGTATAAAATAAAACATTCATTACACATGGCCCTTCTATACTGCCCAATGAGGGCCTATAGTATTAGTAACAAAGGGATGAAGTGGCAAGAGCATGACACACACACTTAAAGTGTCCTCTGTAATGCTTATGTTTATAAAAACAGATCTCAGTACTAAATATTTCAAGCATTGGAGCTAATTATGCTGCACCTGTTCCATGTACTAAACCTCACTGTGTAGTGACAGAAATGAAACACGGGTACACACAGACCTTGTGGCACACCACCATATGCGAAGCGTCACTCATGCTACATCCTCGCCCTGTTCCTCATTACTGGTCGTCTTCAAAAAGATTCATCGCTGGTGACAGACGGTTCTGCTGCAGGCCAAAGCTAATGAAGGCCAACAGAACCTACATGTTTTTTTTTGTTTTTATCCCCCCATACAAGCTGTGGTTATAGAATAGAATTAGAATGCTCCTTTATTGTCACATATATATATATATATACACACAAGTACAGTACAGTGAAATTGATTCTTCGCATATTGGTATGTTGGTACATACAGCACGTTGGTAAGCTGGGGTCAGAGCGCAGGATCAGCCATGATACAGCGCCCCTGGAGCAGGGAGGGTTAAGGGCCTTGCT
>JAOUQW010000015.1:5559820-5574593 GCA_028565825.1 Olivaichthys viedmensis
CCTGCGCTCTGACCCCAGCTTACCAACATGCTGGGATATGCGAAGAATCAATTTCACTGTACTGTACTTGTATATGTTTATGTGACAATAAAGGAGCATTCTATTCTATTCTATTAGTGCAGCCGGTAGCAGCACACTATGGGAAGAAACTGTCTGGCATCACAGCTGTATTTTCAAAAAATAAGGCAGATGATTGCAGAATTATACAGTATGTTCTAGGTATTTTTGTGACCATCTGTGTAGGTGGTAACCTGGCAAAAAGTGGCGCAATTGTAAAAAGGTCAGAATGAACAATTGTGGTCAGCAATTGTGGTCAGAATGAACACATTATCAAGAGGTGTGGTATATCCAATCAAATTAACTTATCTCATTCCCTTTAAAAGCTGAGAGCATAGAGCAGTGATATTTTAGTAATGATTTACGACTAGATTTCATATATAGATTCCATGTCAATATTTTAGTGGTAGAAACGTATTTGTTGTTTTCCTGTGCCCTTTTTCACTTACATGTGTGAGAACTCTAAGACCTACTGTTTATTAGTAATTATTTTTGTCCAAATTTTTATTGATATTGTTAATTATATGATGTCCAGTGATGATGCATCAACTATCTGATTCACATTTAATAACCACAACTGAGTTGTGAAGCATATTTATATTTAGGTGACAAAATTAGCATACATTCACGAAAGTGTGTTGAAAGAAATGGGACAGGACAGAAATGGGATACTTCCTGTTTCGCAGCTCCACCCATGTTGGTGTAGGCGCATTCATTTCCGACCATGATAATAGCAACTGAGGGCAAAAGGAAAAAAAAGGGATTGTGCCAAAACAACGTTTGTGTCACAGGTGCACAGTTGGTGTCAGTAAGCATATTATGGTTGCACCAGCACGAAAATAGAGCCCAAAGTATCTGCAAATACTATAGCTGTGTTTTTTTTCTATACGGTCTAATTTTCGTGATCATGGTACAAGCACAAAAACAAGGCCTAAGATTGCGATGTTATATATTCTTGCTTTTTTTGTGATTACCGCCACAGACGTTAACTTGGCGCAGAGCTGCACACATGTAAAAAAAGGGTTCGGTTAGAATGAATACATTACCAAGTGGTGTAGGCATGCTGCTGTAATAACCAATCAAATCAACTCCTCTCAATCCTTATTCCTCTAATTTATTTATTTATTTATTTATTTTGGAACTGACAGTCCAGTTAAAATCATAATTTACAACATGTTAAACCTTTTTGAAACTAAGTTTTTTTTTATTGAAGGAAATGTACCTCTCCAAAGTCTCTGGTAAAAAAAATATTTCAACCCACACTACCATCTTTGCTAGCTTTTAGTGTTTAGTGTTACTTTAGTTTTGGTTGTAGGGTGTAGACGTTTTCTTAAGAAAAGTTTCTAAAAAGAGGTGCATACATTAAAAATACCAATTTCAAGTGGACAACAAACTTAAGTGTTACTTATTGTGTTTTTTCCTGGACAGGAAAGTCAAAGGGTGAACCCACCATTATGCATGGTGACATAGCGGTGTACACTGGGCTCCAAAATGCAGATCCATGTACATCTCTTGGGTGCAAGTGGCGCAAAAACAGGAATGGAAACGTTCATGTGCCCTACATCATTTCCAGGCAGTACTGTGAGTATCACTTATTACCTGGCTTTAAAGAAAAATGTGTCATGACTCCATCTGCTCTGTTTAACAAACTTCTCTTGAATATGTCTGACAGCATCCTCTGAAAGACGTGTTATCGAGGGTGGGCTGAACTCCTTTCAGAAATCTACCTGTATTCGATTCATACCTCGCACCAAGGAAGAAGACTACGTTCACATACAGTCACGCTCTGGGTACTATAAACTATCCTAATATTAATGGCGAGTTTTCCAAACACATTTCAAAACATTCCAAACACATTTCAAAAATATTTTTGAAAACATTTTCATTAACACCCATCCAGCTTTCAAGCAAGGGAAGCAGTTTTTGAGAATTTCGTCTTTGTTGTACAGGTGCTACTCCTATGTGGGTCGCAGGGGTGGAGATCAGGTTGTGTCTATAGACCGCTTCGGGTGTGTTTACCATCACATCATCCAACATGAGCTTCTCCATGCTCTGGGCTTTAATCATGAGCAGACTCGTAGCGACCGTGATAATCATGTCAAAATCCTCTATCAAAACGTTCAATCTGGTAAGAAAAGCAGGACTTAATAATAAGAGTTGTTTAGTTTTATACTACACTCCACTTTGATAGTGTACATTTGAACTTAAATTAAAGAAAAAAAACAGATTTTGAAAGTTCCTGAAAACTCAGGATTTTCTTACTCATAACTTTTTACTTTACAACTCATTCACACAACCTCAGCTGTTTCAGGTCAGAAAAAATGGATGTTCACAGTAAGCAAGTGCTTGTTTGGCTCCTGTGTGGATATAAAAAGCTCTTAAATAGCTTGTTGTTTGTTTAGTGCTTCATTTATTTTAAAAATTGATGAATTATGTAGGGTCCAGTAATTTACTGTTAATAGCGCTGAAAAAACATGAAAGTGTGCAATTTGAGAAAAATCCTATCCACTATGGGCACCACCATGTCTTGAGATATTCAAGAATTTTTCAGAGTCGGAGGATGGAAACTTCTCAGTTCCAACTTAATCTTGAATGCAGCATAAGACTTTCTTAATAACTATTTCATGGACCTTCTAAAGACTTTGCTCCTGGAGGTCTGTCAACCTTCAAAGTTTCGTCCCAACAGTAATCGATGACTTGTGCTAGATTAGTGTTGGAACAGACTCTGTAGGGTATTAGATCTCCAGCATTGTAGTGGAGCTCCCAGTGTTTATGGGACTTGTGGAACAATTTAATGGCTGGGACTTAGACTAGGTATCCCTAAATCAGCAGTTTAGTGGGGTGGTTAATACTGTAGAGTTTTTTCAATACCTTGAGATTAAATTGGGTTTCCTTTTATGGAGAGGTTTCCATCTCCTAATCAAGAATGTAGTAAGAAGAGGTAACATTATGTTAAAACATTTGCCCTTACAGTCCAGCTTCAGTTTATTTCCTAAGTAAATCATCTAGTAATAGACAAGCATGTATTTTTTGGAAAGTAAATGGCATTTAGCATGGCATCTAGAGAGACAGGAAGAGAGAAAAAGATGAGCACAGTGCTTTAGGTGGTCCTAGAGGCCTTTGTTTTGAGAGTCTTTTCTACAGGCAGTCAAGGAAGACAAAAAAAATTAACATTGTAATCATGTGATTGGCATATTCATAGGACAGGAACATAATTTTCAGAAAATCAATACCAACAACTTGAACACTCCGTATGACTACAACTCTGTCATGCACTATTCAAGGTAAAGTACACTATTTGTCAATCAATTCCCATTTCATATTGCTTAATGGCCACACTATTAATTGCTGACCCACTGTGTTGGTCCAGGTATGCTTTCTCCAAGAACAGGAACCCAACCATCATCCCTATACCAGACAGTAATGTTGCCATTGGACGTGCCACTAAGATGAGCAGCAATGATATTCAGCGTGTTAACAGACTCTACTGCCGTTAACTGAGCCACTCTGGATGGCACCAGTGCATTTAAAGTGCTTTTGCAGACGTTTTACAAAAAATGTTTAAGTTTAAAAACAGAAGGCTTTGCTCTTGATATATTACAATGTTTTAATTTTTCTCAAATTTTATAAACTCGAAAGAGTGTTGCATCTAGTTAAATTCTTCGTTGAGTTTCTAGTTACTTTTCATAGTTTCTCAGTTCCACTGTTATGGAGTTTGTTTTTAGCCTTTAGTCTGAAAACGGAGTGATAACTGCATACTAGTGGTGATCTGATTATTTGGCTCAGTGGTTAGGGCCACTGTTGGGCCCTTGAGCAAGGCTCTTAACCCTCCCTGCTCCAGGGGCGCTGTATCATGGCTGACCCCAGCTTACCGATATGCGAAGAATGAATTTCACTGTACTGTACTTGTATATGTGACAAAAAGGCATTCTTCTCTTCTATAAAATTGACCCATCGGTTTCTTTACTGTGACCGACGTGCGTATTTTCAGAGAGCCTTAGCTGATACATTATGGCCATGCTCATAAGTATCTAGCTTCTGGAAAGATATCATTCCCAGGTACTCGAGGGTGTACAAGATTATTCCAGATATTAACCCAGCCCTTCCTGGCTGCTCTACTGCCACTGTCCTTATTATATACACAGCAATTGTCGTTAATGTTTGGCATGGTAGTAACCAAGAGGATCTTTTTAAAGAGGTCTAGGAGTATTCTAGTTTTCAAAGCTGGCTTAATGAGACGGTCTCTTCACTTCGGCTTGAATTTGAATGAAGACGTTTTACTGAGGTTGGCGCACTCAAAAAATTCACTAAGATTTTACTAAAGGTAAGAATCTCAGCTTGTGTATGTCCCAGAGACCATATTTTAAAAGGTTTTACACTAAAGCATTGCTCAAAAGACCAGCAGTCCTCTTCTAATGAGCTTGCTCTGAGCAACATTCCCCTGTGCAAGACTCCTAGCCTACTACGGCACTCGAGCAGAACCTGGGCACAAGCAGGGAGAACTGGGATTGTTTAACACAAAAAAAAATATTTGTATGTGGTATATCGAATGTTTTAAATAGTAAATAACAGCTGACTACTGAGCAAACAATACATTAAACGTCTGTAAAATAATTAGCAAACATAGTCCGACATCTTTTATTCTCTTATGTACAAATCCAAGATCATTGTGTACAAACTTTACAGTTTACTTGAGGACAGACTTCCCCGCGCAAAAAAAAAAAAAAAAAAAAAAAAAAAAACTAAAACAAAAAATTACACGTCAAAAGAAACACTGTACATATATACACACACGCGCGCGCTTCACAACCTATCCATCATCTATACAGCTTCCCCCCAATACAAAGACCAGTCTTTAGCAATGGAGACAAGGCAATGAAAGCAACATAAGTCTTGCCTAATAGACAGGCCACTACAACAGCTTATTCAATTTCAGTGAAGCGAGCAAACATGGCTTTGCGCACTGCGTCCTTGTAAGTATCAGAGGCCGAGAGAGTGTAATTACTGCCTTTGGTGCCTAGCCCCGCCCCCTTCGTTCTTATCTGGGCCTGCAAACAAAGACACAAAGAAAACTCGCATCAATTCGCACAACAGAAGAAAATGTAAAGGCAAACCTAGAGCTACAGAATAAAGTTCATAGATTGGCTTACCTCGATAGGAGTTGTGATGCCTTGCTGATTCCTGCCGAGGCCTTTCCCCTCCCTCCAGCCCATCGCCTGCAGCATCTTATTGCCAATGTTGTCACTATTCAGCCCGTCCTTGGTGGGCTGCTCGTAATTCCTGTGCAGAAAGGGTGGTTTTATAATATATATATATATAAAATAATAATAATAATACTAATTCACTTTTTGTTTTATACCAAGGTGTATTTTGAATTACAACGGAAAGCAATATATTACGTCACTCTTAATTTCCGTTATTGTGCCCGAGTCACATGCAAGGCGTTAAGCTTACACTACTGGTGCAGGCTGCGTGAACTTCCTCTTCTTGGATGTAGGAGGCTCAGGGATGCCGTACTTCTCCCTCCTCTCAGCCGCCCGGTCTCTGTACTTCATCTGCGTACAGGAAACAATACAAACAACTAGGTTTAATGCTGAAAATGCTCAGTGTTTAATACAGAACAGCCTGCACTCAAGGGAGAGGGAAGAGTGGTGTGTGTGTGTGTGTACACAGTGAAGCTCAAAACCTCAGTCTCTTTCCGCTCCAGCTCCTCCAGCTCTGCCTCGCTCAACTTGGATCTTCTGTGAACCTCCAGGTTTTGCTGAGGGGGAACAAAACGGTAAGTCACGGCGCTGTAGGTTTCATGCTTTGAAGGTCTGTGCAAGACTGCTTTCACACCAGAGTTCCTTTTTTTATTATAATTTTTTTAGGACATTGTATATTTAATTTGGTTGGTTTCACGTTGTAACGATTTACACAATTATAAAAAAATATTCCTTGAAACTGATTTCAAAATCAATTTCAAAAGAGACTGCAAAAAAAATTTTTTTTAAATAAAAATCCAAACGGTTTCCACACGGGGGCTTTTCACGCGTTTACGAGTTACGTCGTCATCACTTTTATTACTTAATTTACCAGTTGTAGCGTCGGAGCTTCCGGCGATTTAGCGGCAGTCGTGCTAGCGAGCTGGAAAAATCGTGGTAGTCAGAGCTCCGGCGGTCGCCTTGACTACCGACACGCCCCTTTTCCTACGGCAAGCGACGGTTATTCGTCCGAAATTGTTTGAGAAACACGTTTCTACAGGACTAAAAGTAAAACACGGGATCTTAAACATTCGAATTTCTGCGTTGGGACGTGTAAACATTACGTATGCTCGAACAGTGAACTTCGTTTGGACAGCGTGCGAATCTGTCGTACTGTTACGAAGATTGTAGCACGTCCAACAGTTAGACGAAAACAAAACTAACTTTACCGTGGTGATGAATGTTACTTTGGTGCGGGCCATCGTAAAAAACCGTTCCCGCCAGTAACACACTGCACCACGTGGGCGAGGACCCAAGAGACTCCCAGATTTTGGCGGATGTTTTGGTCCGGTTGTGAAATCGGCCCAAGTACCTTGTGCAGGTCTGAGAGCTGTTGATGGCGGATGAGGGCTTCTTTATTGGGGAACTGCCTCCTGCACAGCAGGCAGGCCATTTTCTTCCAGTCCGTCAGTTTGTCCTCCTTTTCGTCGCCTTCTGGAAGCTCCTCAGGCTCACTGTCGCCGCTGTAGGCTGCCACAAGACCCACCTGCGGAATCAAAAGCGAAGCGACTCTCTGAAGCTGTGAAACGGTGCACACATCTCGTACATGCAGGACGCTGAATTAATAAACTGCAGCTCACCTTTGACGATGAGCTCTCCTCTTCTATCGTCTTCGCTGCCTCTGATACAAGCCTCTCCAAACCGCCAGCCTGCTAACACACAACAAAAGACAACTAAATAAAGGCTTTTCATGACGCGAACTTAACCCAACAACGGAAAAACTTCAAAATCTGCTGATGGTGAATACGTCGATGGCTGGAAGGTACCTTTTTCTCAAAGAGTGTGAAGCCAGCGTCTGCTGCTGCCGCCTCCTTCCTCTCCTCCTGGCTGATGGGCTGGAAGCTGCTCCTAAAGTTCTCCTTCTGCTTATTCAGACTCTTAGCCCAGCGCTCCATATCCTTCGCAATCTAACACACACACACTGCAAAGCTTAGTTCTATATACATATATACCGTATAGCTTGCGCATCAGGCTCAATGCATCTTACACTGCACAAACAGCTCATCAAACTTCTTCCACTCTGGGTCAAAATACACATTTCTTCAACAACAGCAACAAACACAAAAAGCCTGAGTAGAACACACGCAACCTGTTGAGCGGTTTTGCTTTTGGGCTTCTCCTTCTTCTCCTTGCTCTCTTTCCCAGGGGTGGAGGAGGTGGAAGCAGAAGTCTGTCCAGTGTGATCGGTTGCGGGCATGTACGCCTGCTTCTCACTGTCCCAGTACAGGTACTGCTGTGTGTACGAGTTATAGTAGTACTGCAAAATACAACACACCTCGTTAAAACCTGCTGAAAAAGTATTCGTGGCTCTCCTGCCGTTCCCAGGTTTATTAGCGGACAGGGTGTGTATGCAAGGTCACCTACCTGTGTGTTGGAGTCATAATAGAGCCCCGTTTGAGGATCGTAGTAATAGCCAGAGGCCTCATCGTACTGGTAGGTGGAGGTGTCAGGGGCCGCTAGGGAGATAAGAAAGGGAGTATTGACAAAACAACACATCTATGTGGGTCAATCGTTACACGGCCCGTCAGTGTGTATTTAGCCTTACAGGTTTTAGTCTCCGGGGTGGGAGCTGTAGAGGGGGCCGCACCAGTGGCTGTAGTGGTGGCAGACGCGTCAATTGCAGAAGTTGCTGAGGCTGAGATGGCGGACGCTGCCGTGATGGTCGCAGTCTGCAAGGCCTTAGACAAGGATTACATGCACGTCTCACGGTCAATACCAGAGATCTGCACAAACGTTGAAGAAGAAGCCATGGACACCAGTCTCACCTGCGTGGCTGGCTGGCTAATGATATGGGGTTGATAAACCTGAGCGCCCTGAGAGATGACGACTGCTCCCGCAGTCGGGAGAACCTTCATTCCGGGTGCTGCTACACGCACACACACACGCACGCACACACACACACACAGTCAGGCTTAATACTGGAATTGCAATGATCTGAACTTTGGATTATCAACACTCATTTACCAAGGATTATTTAAGAGGCAAATAATTAATCCAGATTAATTAATCCAGATATTAGGGGATTAATCTGTAAACAGAACAAACCTAAAACGCGCTCTTCCCTTAAATCACTCATTTCCAGGCCAACGTACAACAGAAATGTCTTACCTCCGAGTATGCCGTTGGCCTGAGAAGGGTCTGTTGGCCCAGCCTGCTGCTGATACTGGGCCTGATATTCCTACACCCAGGGCAAAACCAAGTTACGTCTCTAAAACTTAACAAATAGGTGCCATCATTAAAGATGAAGGTGTGACCTGCTAACCTGTGAATAGGGCACATAGCCTTCCTGCAGGTAGATGTACTCTGATGCTGGCTCCACACTCTGCTGTGGCTGTTAGGAGTTAAGATGGAGACACAACACGGGTTTACGGTAAAGCAGCAGTTGGGTTGCGATAACACCACGTTAAGGTTGAGACAAGGTTATAGTTGGAGGAACCTGGCTGGAAGACCACTGGGCAGCAGCGATGGCAGTGCTGGCTACTGAGAAAGCACTGATGCGGTTCCCATCTGGCAACAGCAAGTCCCTAAAGAGGGCAGAAAAACAATTATTAAAAATCTGAAACCTCGGCGGTTGTACAAAGTGCAAAAAAATAAACGATAGCGCGCACACACACACAATAGCTACGGGAAAAAACGCATACTTCCGAGCACTCTTGGCGTAGTCAACTCCGATGGTCTTCCCGTCCAATTTAAGCGGAGGCTGCAGGCCCTGCAGGATGGTGAGGAGCTGCGACGCCTCCTACAAAAGCAGTGTGGGTGTGAGCACCAAAGCCTTAACACAAACCGGACTACACAGAACACGAGCAGTTAAAATAATCAGTTGGAACCTGAAATGCGATGATGAACCTCTAAAACACGGCAAAAATTAATAAACAAATTAATTAATTGCGGCAGAAAAACAAGTGCAACTATTCGCAGAAAAAGGTGAAGCAGTGACCACGTACCAGTGGAGATGAGAGCTGGACGAAGGCAAAGCCTCTATTCTGTCCGGTCTGCTTGTCTTTGATGAGGCGGATGTTGCTAGGCGACAGGTTAGCATATGGTGCCAGGGCTGCCATGATGCCCTCGACAGTGGAGAGTGGAGCGATGTTCCTCAGGATGATCGCTGCGACACACGCACATTGACTGATGATTTGTACACCTCTAACGCAGCGTTTAAATTATCTAATCAACTACCTATTACAGAACGGGACTGAATCCTCACTGTCGCCATAGTAATCCCCACTGGACTGCGTTTCCGTGGTCCCAGCAGTTGCGCTGGTTTCAGAGTCTGTGAAGAAACACACATTGGCATCCCATCAGCCTCCGGGAAGCGCAACAAAAGGAAAAAGTCTCGCAGAAAAGATATAGGCTCTGTGACTGAACGGACTCCCCATCAATCACAGCCTTAACACAAAAAGCCTACATTAATTGCAAAAAAGATATTTGATATGAAATGAAGAACTATTGAAGAACTACATTTGGATCTCGATATAGACTTTCGTCCCTGCTCCTGGTAAACGGAGGATCCGGATGGGTACAGGCAGCGGCTTCCTGAGTGAAGAAGCTACTTACCTGCTTTGGCTGCGCCACATCTGAAGCACTTCAGCCTCCTCCGGAAATTGTACAGGCCGCACTGCAAGCAACCGGTCATAGCGTTTTAATTTATACCTCTGCTATAGAGCATCAGGTGATAAGCACACTAAGGGGTTTTTTGCTGAACAGCATACTTACCATGGAGGGAGTTCCATCAGAGTTGAATATTATATGAATATTAAATAAAAAGCACTACCAAAACATAAATAACCTTCAAGACTAAGCTTAACGTCTTTAAGATTCTTGGGTTGGTGCTTTCGTTTATGTAGGTGACAATGTATACGGTATAGAAAATAAATAAAATAAAGTGGTCACACTTAGTATGTCCTCTTAAGATCTTATTGCTCTGTGACTTTAGACAATCGACAAACATAACTTTAAAAAAACAAACAAAAAAACAGTTTTAGCTTTCAAATCAGGGATCGGTTTAAAACTTACTGAGTTGCAAAGCCAGTCTTCAAACTTGTGCCGGGTGTTACTGTAGTGCATGGCAACATTCTTGCCCTGGATGGCGAGCAGCTTCTGCAAGAGGAACACAAGACGGCGGTTATTTCAGCTTCTCCAGATCTTTCCCCGAGCTCAGCCCATGAACAAGCACTATAGCCACAAGGGTCTAGGGGAGGCTCGCCCAGGAGAACTCAAAGTGTACGAGTGTGACAGTGGGTGCTCGTGTTCATGCTGTTTGGGACCCGAGTGTCCGGATGGGGCCGGAGCAGAGTGTAAAAGGTAGAGAACCTTGGAACGACGTAGACTCCACACAACGCATTGTAAATGTTTCTCAAAGTCTTTCTGCATAAGGGAACTTAAGACTTTCTCTTCAAATCAGTACTCGTATGATAAAACATTTCCTTCAGAACTCAAGTCCGTGGAAATGGATTGCCTTGTACAGTCAGAAAATGCTAAACTCCAATAATATTCATGTCTACTTATCTTAAAAGATTAAACAGAGCATTTTTTAAAATTTTTATAATGTAGTTACATTAGTGAATGCACTCACATTTTAATACATCTCAAACATCGGCACTGTCCAATGAAAAACATGGATCTCCACGTCTCCTTGCGTTGTTTTTTATACTTTTTATCATGTATGGAAACCTCCGTCTACCCCACAGCAGCTAACATCTAAATAACCAATAAAAAGCTGATACATCACACCGTCAATTTCGGATTTATTGTGTATGATTAATGATATGAAAAATTGTTGTTGTTTTTTTCGTGTTCCTGAAAAACTGGAATTTTGGAGATGACGCATGCTTTTCATTGGACACGACGATATTTTTGAGTTCCTGCATTCTTGTACGGCTATAAACACAATCAAAAGTCATTAACCCTGTTTGTCATCTTGTTTAAAAAGTCCATAAAATGCCCCTCTTTAAGTCACACCATGCCTTCGAAAAAAAGGAGGGGAAAAGTCCAATAATGTCCATTATGTTTTCTGGGGGTGGCATTTGTTTTTCTTTCTTTTTTCTCTCTTTTTTTTCAAATTGCATCATTCCCCAGGGTAAAAGCTAGACTTGGTGATTAGGAAGCAACCTGATTGGTCTCCATCCATCGGGTAGCATCTTGCAAGTGATAAAACTCCACGAAGGCGAAACCTCGGCTTATACCTAGAGAGGCATTCAGATATACAGACGGGAGGCGTGTTAGTCTTAATGGTTCAGTCGTATAACATTCAAACTCTGTCACAAACTGCTTCATGACCCCCGCCCAGCGACCCAGAGAGGTCAAATGGTTGGGAGTGTGCCAGAAAAATCTTTTGCCATAGCAAGAGAATCCTGAAAAATCACATAGCACTAGTTAATTTAAATACATTCTGGACCTGACTGCATCAAAATGTGTCAAACTGGACCCTAGCACACACACAGTTGCATTAACCTCATCATTCTACGCACCTTAACAAAACCTGTTGCGCTGCTTTTTTTTGGCGCCAAATTAAAAAAGGTTACCTCTTAATGCATCGGTCATCAGCTGAAACAACATGCTATGATATCCAACTTCATTTTGTCTAAAAACTTGGGCTGTGTAAATTTTCCGGGAACACACACACACCTTCAACTTACCTCAATGCTTCTTTTTAACAGGCTAAAATATATCTGAATCATTTAAATTACAGTGAAACATTGCTCTGAGAATGCTCAGATCTTTTTAATTTTTTTTATTTAAACAGCGTTGCTATGGCAAAAGGCATTTGAGCAGAAGCAGGTTGGCCCAGTGGTCACAGGTTTGGCAGAGGAAAGATCCATGGTACACCGGCCTCACCTGTTCTCTTTTTCATCAAACGCACATCCATTGGCTGCGGCCCCTCCAACTGGTCTATGGCTGCTCGAATCTGAGCATTAAAAACAAGAAACGGCAACAGACGGTCAAACCATAACGCCACAAGTTCACGTTTAGGAAACGTTTAAAGAGATGACTGCGTTTTGGCACCTACATCTGCCTCCGTGATGTTGACAGGCAGACCACGGAGCATGATGGTCTTGCTCTCCTTTTCGTCGGCTGGGTCTCCCCTGTAGTCGTGCTCGGAGTAATCGCCATCCGAGTGGTGACCGTCATCAGAACAGTCACTGCTACGCCGTTTCCTACCTCGCTGGAAAAACGTGCGCGGGGGAAAATGAACAGTCATTCCAGTGCAAACGACTGTTTTTACAACAATATTCGGTGAATAAAACGCATTTAAATCCAAATAGAACAAAGCCAAAAGACGTTTACGGCTGGGTTGTAAAATTCTTCATTGACACCATTATGCTACAAGCTATGAAGAAGCTCCAAACGGTTTTTATATTGCATATACAGCGTGACCAAAAAAAAAGATCTTATGGAATGTAATGTACGCGCGCACAACTTGGCACAAACCTCAGGACTGTCTCGGCTCCAGTAGCGGTCATTACGGTCCCCTCTGTCGCCGTCATAACGGTCACTACGCCGGTCATCACTCCAGCGGTGAGAGTCGTATCCACGATCATCGCGATCTCGCCGGTCTCGCCGATCGTCGTCGCGAGATTGCTCTGAACCGTACCTGCCGCTGCGCTCTGTACGGCTAACCCTGACCAAAATCATTATAGTATTAAAAACGGGACGAGTTTAAACGTGCTGTGAAGATAACGAAGAACTCGCTCACCGTTTATCTGCACCCATCACTGCGTCGCCTAATGAGAGGCCTGGGGAGGGAACAAAAAACCACAAGCAAAACAGAGAGGTAATCAATAATATCCGAGGCCGTTTAGAGGCGGGAAAGAGTCGCTGCACTTTAGTGAAAGATTACGGACTAAAGAATTAGCGCAGAAGTCCAGAGAGGCCATGAAATATTTTATTACTTCTATCGCGTTATCTTGAGATCACGACTTATTTTTCTCATGATATCAAGATGATAAATTGTTTTCTTGCGGCAATGACATAGGCAGTGACGCAACCAGCTGCACTGCGTGCAAACGTGCCGTCTGTAGCAGGTCCACTTGGTGCAACAGCAATTCTGTCGAACTGTTGAAACTGGAAAACTATTTTTTTTTAAATCAGGAACACTAATGGCTCCCAATGAAAACGGTGGTCTACCTGAACGGCTTTTGCTGACTCATGATGCAGCTGCAGCCGCGTTACCGTGAGATTACAACAAAAACTAATTGTGTTATTTTGAGGAGATAAAAGTTGTTTTCTTGAGATTGCGACAAAAAAAATAACTCGTGATTTTGAGAAAACTTTTGTCGTCTTGTGATCACATGAAAAAAATGTGTCATGATATCGAGATCAGGGACAGGGAAAATAAATAAATAAATAAATGCTGCTTCATGGCCTCTCTGGACTTGAATCGTGCACAATCTGATCAAGGACATGAGCTAACAAGGTAATAAAAAGATAAAAAAGGTCAGTTTTGAAATCAGGTTGTCTTTAAATGCCACATTTTATGCAGGCTACAGATTTGAATAAATTTGTGCCCATTGTCACGAACACTAGCTCCTCTCCAAGCATCTTTTTTTATTTCTCGATATGCATGGGGCGATTTAATGCACTTAACTGAGCTTCAGTCCAGGACCCCCCGAATAATTCAGGGCCTCTGATTGGCTACGTTTTAAAATATATATATATTTATGATTTACATATATGTCATTCATTTTTCATGATCGTTGATTGGCCAGATTTATTCGAAAAATCTGCTCTGATTCTGACTGATCCCAAAAATAACCAGATTTTTTTCATCACCACAGTCTGAGGTGTCGAGATTGGTCAACCAACGAAGGAAGCTACATTCCATTTTCCCCAACGTTGACGTCGCGCTACGCTTATTCTCCACTCTGCCAGTGAAAAGTGCTAGCAGAGAGCGGTCCTCTTTCCAAACTCAATCGTGAAAAATAGAGTGGGATCTGCTCTGCACCAGGAAAGAGTGAGCCACCTTACTCTGATGTTGATCTAGAGCAGAGCTCGTCAACTGGCGGACGGCTGGCCGGATCCGGACCTAACGGGGCACGTGGAAAAAATACCGTATTTATGGAAAAAATCGTAGTTTAGCGAGTCTAGTTTTCTAAACATGAACCAGCGCGGCTTCTGTAGCAGATCCTCTGTTGCTTCTCAACCAGCCCGTTTATTCTTCCCGCTTCAAGTTTAAAACCGGTGTCTCATGCGCCAACAAACAAAACATAACTTAACGAATTTTACGTAACTGGACCTTCACAAATTTTAGTTGAACACCCCTGTTATAGACCTGCTGACTGTTATCCCTGTTGCTATCTCTTCGGAGCCTGTGCCTGCTATGGCCTGTGTAATTTGTCCATGTTAGTCAGGAGGGAACTCGCTCTGTGTTGCGTTATACTGATGTTATGAATATTAACTAGTTCAAGTTCAAGTAGGTTTTTATTGTCATTCCTCCATATACCTCGTATACATTGAAATGAAATGTCGTTCCTACA
>JAOUQW010000015.1:5592287-5603952 GCA_028565825.1 Olivaichthys viedmensis
CCGGGGGTCTGGGGGTCCGGGGGTCCGGTGGTCCGGGGGTCTGGTGGTCCGCTCGACAGACTTACTAAACCCGGTTTCTATAAAACCGAGAATTTTAAGTAAAGTGTAATCCGGTGGAGGAGGAAAACGGCATAACTGTCGGCGACCGCTAACCAGCTAGCTTTGGGTGAAACATATTAGCGAGAAGAAAAAAAAAAAAAAAAAGAAAGAAAAAAACACCACAGACGTCTACGACGCAAAACCGATTAATATTTATATATATGTATATATTTAAGTCGTAAATACGAATTGTTTTGTGTGTTTTTGTGTGTACGGTAAGTAAATATGCCAGCTGAAGTTAGCTACAACGGCTAATTAGCTAGCTAGCTAACAGCTAGCTAACAGCTAACAGCTAGCTAGCCGTCTTTCGTGCTACGACCGCAGCAACGGTAGGCAGGCATCAATAACGGACTTCAAAGCAAAGCGAAATGTTGCAACTTTGATACAATGTAACAAGTTGGTGGACACTTTTTTTTTTTTTTTTTTTTTTTTATTCTACGAAGCGCTGTGTACATGTATTTGTTATTTGTGAAGTGTCCTTATTTTATAAGTGAAGAGCGGAGAAACAAACAAACAACAACAAATCCGAGAGCCGTCAGATTGGCTGCAGGTAGAAACTAAAAGGCCTGAGAAGCCGCTAGTGATCAAACTCACACTGGCCATGTATCTGCACAACGTGGGGTGGGAAAAAAATGCACTGTTGGGGAGAAAAACAACTTGGTCTGCGGTTAGGCAAATAGCATCTGCTCATTTTCCTGGCGTGTGGTTTTGTTTTTGTGTTTTTTTTTGCCTGTATGTAAACTGGTCGGCTTGCTAACTGTGAACGTTACCCCCCACCCCCGTGGTTCACTACGGCCAAAATGCAGCTTGCTGAAACGGCGTCGTTTCTTTCTTCAACACCGAGCGACATACCTGTATTCAGTCGTAGTTGTCCTTGCTTTTGTGTGGCATTGACCGAAAGAAAGCACCGCGCTGCTGTCAAATCCACGCATCAACGAGCTAGCTTGCTAAGCTAACGAGCCTGAGTCGGAGGAGCGGCGCTTCACTAATGAGTTCAGCTTTCAGATAATTCGACGCGGACGGCGAGGATCGAACGCCACGTTTGGGATGGTGTTACAGCAAATATCTCGAGTCTGGCGTGAAATTCTTCGTCATTTCAGTCCGTGGAACAAATCTGGTCAGCGCGCAAGTCCGACGGCCACCACTTCCCGTTGCTTTTCCTTGAAGGAACACTTTTCTCCAGTTGCACTTCTCATCCGGCCATCAGAGAACAGAGATGGGCGCGGTGACCCTGCAGTCCGGCTCGGGAAACCCCGCACACTTTCTCATACACATGCACATACACACACTCACGCATATATACTACTACTGCTGCTGCTGCACCCCACACTGTCAGACTGAAACACCATACACATTACTGCTGCTACTAAAACCCGCTCTATCACTGAAGTTAGTATTTACAGAAACACCACTATCAGTACTGACAGAAACAGTAACAAACACTCTGTCATTACTGACTGAACACAAAACAACATAACTGCACTGAAACCCATGCACACTACTGTTTGTACTCCAACCTGCGCTGTCAGACTGAAACACTGCCGTCAGTACTGACACAACAGAAAACGAAATAACTGGTTAATGTTCAGATTATCAAAAGTTTATGTGCTTTAAATGTAAAATGCATTTTTTTTTTTGTTAAATGTAAGCTGTGCATGCATGCTGAGTAATCAACAACTGCATTATTAGCTTGATTACCATTTTTGAGTATGCATAAGTCTACTTTACTTTACATCATTTTTAGAACAACTTTTAGAATTTATACTGTACAACAATTAAGCATTGTATTTTAAAAGCTTATATCAGAATTAATTCAGAATTAAAACACCATCAATACCCAAGTAACAACAATTAACAAAAAACAAAGCAACTAGAAAACATTCAGATTCTCTAAAGCAGTGGTCCACACAACATTTGTTGTACATGCATAACCTTAATCTTGTCCAAGCTTGACAGGCATGGAGCTTTTATCATCAACTAATTTTTTATTTTATGGCCAGTAACCATTAGATTATTAGTTTTAACAATTAAGCTACAACTAACAACACATTTTGAATGTTTGTAGCAGTGGCTCGTTGCTTTTAGCCACTTAGGAAGCACTACTAACTATCGACTACTGGCAACTGTTTTCTGTTTTTTCAAAAGCTACAGCTTTGAAAAGGGGTAATGTTATGTTGTCATTGCAAACCCTATTACATTTTGGGTTTCTTAATTCCTTTTTATTAGAAATATTAACTGAATATTTCATATTTTTATAAAAAATAAAAAGCGTATGCAGTTCATTGGTGTAATGCAGGTTTGATGGGTAAATGGAATGAGGTGCACACGCGTGGAGAGGAACGGAAAAGAAGTTTCCCTTCAATAGATTTTTTGTTTTTGGTACTTGGCTTGCTCTTGAGACTTTTAATGTAAACTTTTTTACAATAAAAATGTATATATCCTACTTTTGATTCCAATGTATTGTGGTGTCGGGGGCTCACGCAATGTGTTTGTGATTATCGGTGAGCCTCTGTGCGGGGCCGTTATTCCGTTGTTGTTCTTGGAATGAGTGTTCGGTGTAAAAGGGGGAATTGAAGGGTTTTGTTTTCCGACACAGGCCAGCACGTGATATGTGTGGAACTGCCATGTTAGTTCAGTTATCAGGCTTACCACCAAGCTACATTGTGGTGCTGTAAGAGTGTGTTTCCAAATAAAGAGCAGCGGCCAGGGGCCTGCACAAGGAAGAAAGAGAAGAAGAGCCGGCGGGAAGCAAAAGACGACGGCGAGGCCCCATGAGACCTGGGTACCGAGTGCTAGCCAGCGACGATGGTGACCGAATGCTTATGGCAGCCTTACAACGCCGTTACGACCAAATACCAGCCCCTGAAACGCAGCATAAGCTATTGTTAAGCCGATGCAGAGAGAAAGGGGAAAACCTGGGGGTGTTAGCTGCTGACCTGCGCAACTTGGTGAGGCAGATATACCCCCACGTCCCCAAAGAGGTGAAGCATGACCTAACCGGAGAATCTGCAGCACCATGTTAACCACCTCTTAACGCCAGCGTCACTTGAGGCAACCGGCGCCGAGCCCAACCGGCAGGCCGCGATGAGACTGGTTTGTCGGCGTTGTTGAAAGAGAGGTCACAAAGTGCACTTCTGCTGTGAGTTTGAGGCTGCGCTGGTGGGGAAACGAGGAATGGGCCGTGCAGTGCCCACGCCTTTAAACCCTCTACCAGCAACATGTAGTTAGCCGGCTGGGGCACCGACATAGCCTCTGAATGCCGTGCACAGTGGACAGAGTCAGCTGCCAAGCCTTGATCGACACTGGGCCGACCGTCTACATTCTCCGCCCGGGGGTGCTGCTAGGTACAGACAAGAAAGCCCCCGCAGGCTGGGCAGCAGCAGACACAAATCTAAAGTCCATCACCAAAGTGTCATGAAGTCAGTGTTGAAGCAGAGACATCATAAGAGGCGATTGAGCATAGAGTATGCCATTAATGCCAAGCCCTACTGTGCCCTACTCCCTTCGAAGGCTACACCCTTCACAGTGAGAACTCTGAAGAGTCCTCCTCTGTAGGGGTCGAAAGTAATGGCCATTGGGAACGCACTTCATCGTTATTTTTCAAAGCCGATGCTGCTATTTTATTGTCACACATTCACTGACACTGATGTAAACAAGAACAAGTATCTCAATTTAATAATGCTGTTCACTTAGTCTGATTTTGTAAATTTATAGAAACAAACAAATACAAATTAACCGGCTCCGGGATAGCAAAAAACATGAAACATCATGAAACTTCATCAAAGAGCTTATTTGCCGTATCCCTACTTTTTAAATAAATATTACAAAATGTAATGTTTCGTACTTGAACTTGACCATTTATAGGGAAGCCTGCCTCTTTGCCGTGGTCATTTCAATCAGCATAAAAACACAGCTGAGAATCTCGGGAGTGTCCAAAATGACCGTTTTGAAGGGCCCTTTGAAGTAAATGATTTTCATCACTTCAGTTTGGAATTACCCCTTCGAAGTGCCCTGCATAGGCTTCATCACTTCAGAATGAACCGCAGCGATAGTCTTTCAGAACAGTAGGGGGATCTTAGCTGTCTATCAAACAAGGTGGCGGGTTAGTAAAAAGCAAGGAGTGATATGTGAAAACACACATTTTAATGTTGTCCATTCAAATAAAATGGCGGTGCTTCGAGTGGCTTCATCCGAGGAAGATTATAACGATTTGCATCATCTAAGCATTTATTTGAAAGCATGATTTGAGGCTTCTAAATTTTACTCAGTGCTTGTTAAATCGTAACTCTTGTATGACTCTTCGCAAACTTGTCCTATATTACGATTCAAACTTGAATGGGCAACCTAATAAAAAATAAAAAAAGTAGTTAGGGGCTCCCGAGTGGTGCAACACTAAAGCGTTTGCTCTATCGTCTGGAGATTTCTAGTTCGAGCCTGACGATGCCACAGCCATCCGTGGCCGGGAGTCTACGAGAACGTAATTGGCCCTGCTCTCTGGGTGGGAGGGATGGCAATACAGCCATTCATGGGCGTCTGGAAGAAGGCAGGTGCCCTGTGCGTGCAGGTGCCCTTTGACTGGGCTGTTTGACTGCCCTCAAACGCGTTTGAGGAAAGGGTGTCAGACACAATCCTGTCAGTTTCCGCCCCCATTATTCACATATCTCTACTGGCCATCACTGTGGAGTTTGGAAGCTTCGGTTTCGGAAAGCGACTTCTCCGAACTGTCGCACTCTGCCCCATCCCAAGTGGTTTCGTCTGGAGCCTGTTCGGATTGAAGCATAAATCAGGTTTAAATCTTTCACCTAGTAGCCTACTGGGTAACTGTGACAATCACATTGATGTGCACAATAACATTGTTCATAACACTTATATAATGAGGAGACTACAATAACAGCAACAGATAATTACATCCTCAAAAAACCTTTTAGTCACCAAGCCTTGAATACTTGAATACTCTTTGAATGTATATTGACTCGCCACTTGCAACCATTAGATTAATCAGCACACCTCAACTAACGTTACTAAATGTTCTTCTGCAAGTTGCTTGCAATAAGATATTATTACCAGAAAGGTCTTCAAACCCTAAAATACCCAAAAGTTACGTACTGGTGCTTTAAGGTGAAGTAAATGAAGAAATCATTAGGCTATGTTTATCTTTTTACACGTATGTTCAAGTGTAAGGGTTTGAGATTTTTTTAAACAGAAAAATTACTCACACGTATTCAGAGTTTGTAACATGTAAACTCTCTGTCAAACTGGAATAATAATTACCGGATGTAGGTTATACACAAGTGTTTTGTTTTTTTGACAAGCCCTGTAAAGCTCCTAAAGTTGGTCTTGTCTAGTGTTCCACTAAACTAACTAAAATGGAGACCCTTTCCAGTATGAAGCTCTTTGGGAACAATTATCGGATGGAATAATCTCTCTAATGATGACCACAGTTGGTGTGGACTGGAAATAGAAGCCTAATGGTGCATATATCACTTTATTTGGTGTGCTGCCTAGCCAGCATTCACTTGGGAGAGAGCAGCCTAAAGCAACTGCTGAGACTGACAGATACACAGTTACCAAATCCCGATGAGGGACGGAGATTTAGTAGTTCTAATGGAATTACTTTTAACACAAACTGTGTTTTTGCTGCCTAAAGACCTCTTCATTAACAATACTTAATCAGGATTAAGTCTGTGAATTTACACTCAAACATACTTTTGAGTATTGTGTGTGGGTGGGAGGGTGTGGTACTCCTAGTGTGGACAGGGCAGATGCTCTCTGAAGTGGGTAATGGCCAGTCTTTTGGATACCATTTATGGTGTGTGTAAAAATCTCATGGGAGAATTTAATATAACACTGCAAACATTGCAAATTTTAAGACAACATATCTCCATCACTAGCCCAGTGGACGCAGAAGCTTCCAGTCTTGAATCCAAACGAAATGGTAAGCATTTTTATTTTTTATATCTTACATGGTATACTTTCAATTTAAGCTGCTGTAATCAGGCTTTGAGGAAACACCCTGCACCATAAATAAACCACACTCCCAAAGTAGTGCAATTTGATGTTTATCGAGTAATAAACGGTTTTAAATGGTTTTAAAATCATTACCTTTTGCAGGTCTTAGATTTTTTTGTGGTACACTTCCTCTGTGAAATGTGTGACCATTAGTATATTGTAATTAACACCTTTTATTTTACTTCTGATTTTTCTTTTTGTCATATATATTTCTTTAATGTACTGGAGTCTTTGACATGCTGTGGTACAGCATATTTAATCATGGTGCTAAAAGACAAGCAAATGTAACATCCTGAAGACCACCATGTGCAATTATTACATGTTGCTTTTCTCAACTAAAAACAATGTACACTGACTTGCCAGTTTATTAAGTACCACGTAGGTGTGTCATAATTAAATGGAGCTGGTTAATCAGATATCCTTTTTTACAGTAAATGTTGTTCTCTTTTGAGGCAAGCAAACTGACCCCAGAGCAGATCACAGAGTATAAAGGTATATTTGAAATGTTCGACGAGGAGGGGAATGGAGATGTTAAAACGCAGGAGCTGGAGAGGCTGATGAGTTTAATGAGAATCAACCTGACAAAGAGGGAGCTGTGTCAAATGGCCAAAGATGTTGACAAAAACGGTGAGTTTAACAATTATCTGGAATTGTGAGAGCCACTGACTGAGCGCTATTTCGCACCATAGCTCTGTCTATCTACAAAGCAGCTTTTTACCAAAACTAACGCATCTGGCCCATCACTTGTCAAATTTGTTAAAGGAAATTAGGTAAATAGAATAAATAAATAAATATACTGTAGTTGTAATACCTCCTATGCATTAATCCAATCATTATTGTTATTGTTGTTATTATTATTATTATTATTATTATTATTTCTAACATAGCCAACCATTTAAAGTGGAATTGGTTAATTTTAGAAAATTAAACATTTTCTAAAATTATTGTAAATATAATATCTGTCATATGTGCTCATCCCAGGACTCCTAGTTACAGTGTGCTCTTACCAAACATCCTTTAAACATATTAGTACTGTTTGTCTTTTCCCCTGGTGATTTATAATCTCATTATCGGGTGTCACCCAGAAGAGGATGGGTTCCCTTTTGAGTCTGGTTCCTCTCAAGGTTTCTTCCTCATGTCGTCTCAGGGAGTTTTTCCTCACCACTGTAGCCTCTGGCTTGCTCATTAGGGATCTAGATCTACATCCAGATTTGTGTAAAGATTCTTTGTGACAATGTCTACTGTTAAAAGCGCTATACAAATACAATTGAATTGAATCAAGCTTTTTTTTCCCCATAGCCGAGTGTTGCATGACTCCCTCTCACTCATGAACCATGTGTTGTAACATGCTTAAGAACATTATCTATAGTGAAAACACAACTGACTTACCTGATACCTTTTTGACGTCTAAAATCCGGTCTCATCTGCAATCTGAAGTTTTAACTGTCCAAGAATCTATTCTTATTTCTGAGATACGGGTAACTAGAGATCTGCTTATCAGTGCGCAAAAAATGGACTCGTCTTTTAAAACCTGTGGTGGCAAAAGAGGAAACACTGCTATGACTGGCTGTGGCCTGCCATGTTAATATTGACTGTTTTAATGAACACAGCTGAGCAGATGTAAGAAAACAACCACCTTGACTCCACTGTGGACTGTTCTGTAAGGTGGCAAAATTAGGTCCAGGTAATAAGTGCTCCTCTATCACCAACATGAATATCAGGATATCAATTTAGGCCTGAAATAATTAGTTTAATCTTAATTTCTAGTTTATGGTAAATGTTGCACTTATTCCACCTCACAAAATTACACTTTAGTTTATCTGCATAAGCCAAAAGCAATCAGATCAAATCAGATCAAGCAATCAGACATCCAGGTGGCAAAAAAAAACTATTAAAGACGAAAGCTTGAGAGTTGGCATACTTTTAAAAAAGCAAAAAAAATAAAATAAAACATTGTAAATATTTGTAAATAATGACCATGTGTTTAACACCTAGGGACTGGAATTTTTTATAATTGTTCTATTACAAAACAATGGCAGAAGCAGTTAAATAATAAAAAATAAAGTTCCAAAAGTGTGCTTTTACCCATAATTGTTATTCTTCATTTTACAATCAATCATTTTAACTATTATACACCTTTCCTACACCAATAGCCACTTAGAAAAATATTCAGACCTCCAGAAATCCTCATTCAAATGTTCTATTTCAAATAATATGCACACTTTTCCATTAACAAATACACCATTCTCGTGCAAAATACTTTGTGGGTATTTCAGACGGTTCAAAAAGCAAAAATGCCCATAACCTCCCCCCCCCTATTTACTAAATTAAAATAAATTTCAGGAAATACCCCCCATTTTAGCATTATTACACAAAATACAGGATGCATAAGTATCCAGACCCGAGTGCTCTGTATACTCAACATGGCCAGCTTCTCTTCACATTTTGTATTCAAGCCATTAAAGAAATAGAACCGTTTCTTTCACCAGGGTCATTGGTCAGCCATTTGAAAGAAAGACACAAAAATGTAACACTCTTGGTAAGTTCAGGATAAACGTCGTCTTTTTTGTTTTAAATGGCACTAATCAGGAAAAGAAATATAATACAAAACAATGGGAATATCTTTAGTCCTCTCCTTATAATAATCAGGTAATGGAATTTGCACCATACCACCCACGTGTATAAAAGTCTTGGCAACTTAACAAAATTGATTGTTGATGTAACGAAGGCCATCAATCAAAGAGCTTTAGATTTTTTTTCCCCTTTTCCTACAGCATGGTGAACCAAAAGCTGATTTCATAAAAAAACAAATCTTGACCTTGTCTTTTATGAAGAAACACCAAACGCCATATCTGACCTGTGTGCAAAAGAAGTAGGGATAAAAAGACTGAAACGTATTATTGAGGCCTAAATGCCTTGTATCCCTAATAAAGGTCTGAGTACATAATGCAATCAGCATATTTCAGCTCTTTTATTTACTACCTTAAAACGATCATTTTACTCTGTCCTTTTTATACAGTCTGACCATGTGAGCTTTGCAGCGAGGTCATGGAAAAACTGTGTGTGCGCGTGTAATGTAATATATATATATATATATACACACACACACACACACACACACACAAGCTTTAATGGAGGGCTGAATACTTTTGCACGCGGCTAGATGTATGATTTCCCAAAAAAGTTGTAAAAGCAGATAAAATATTAATATGATACATGTTTTTTGTTTTGTTGTACATACAAGTTCGAAACCCCCCCCACAAAAAAAGAAACCACAAGTAGTGGGTAAGTTTAATAAAACTTCTGATTAGCGATGAATTAGCAGGGGGGGGGGGGGATGATGAGGGACAAATAGACAGAAGCTCACTCATTACCACAAGTACAGCGGACTTCGGATTTCAGTGTGTATGTTTAAGTTATTAAATAATGGATACGTATTTCCTTTGATCTTTTAACTAAAAGAAAATGCTTTCACAGAAAATCAACCCAACATGTACAACAACAAAAAAAAGCACAAAAAAAAAAGCGCTTGATAAATCTGATGGTAAGTATAGTGCATGTTTAAATATTCAGAGAGAGAATGCGAGTGCGAGACAGCCTTTGGCGTCAGGCTGCCAGGGTTAGGAGCAGATCCAATAGATGTCTGTCTTGCATTCTGACTTTGCAGTCAACAGGGAAAAAAAATGAATCACTGTTGAAGTGAACGACCAGCGACAGATGAAGAGTAGAAGTATTTCTGGAGAGAAAGAGACTGAAAAAGAGAGAGAGAGAGAGAGAGAGAAAGAGACTGAAAGAGAGAGAGAGAGAGAGAGAGAGGTGTCCTAGCCTGATGAACAGCACCCTCCTGCAGCAGAGGCGGCTTGTGGTTCATCATCAATGATCTGAACACCTCTTCGTCCTGTGTTTGCATGACTCGCCCCGTTCCCCTTCGATCTCTCCTCCACTTGCGCCGTCTCCATCATTCCTACACATTAGTGAGAGAGTGAGAGAGAGAGAGAGAGAGAGAGAGAGATCGTAGCAGAGTGAAAGAAAATGTTAGACAGAAAGAGAGAGAGAGAGAGTAACAAGAGTAAAAGATTTTGGGGTTCCCGAGTGGCGCAACAGAAAAGCGTTCGCCCCATGGTTGAGAAAGATCGCGAGTTCGAATCTCGACGATGCCACAGCCGTCCGTGAGCGCGTAATTGTCCTGCTCTCTGGGTGAGAGGAATGGCATTACTCTCTCCTGTCAATCAGAGAGACACTAGCCAATCGTGGGCGTCTGTGAGCTTATGTATACAGAAGAGGGCAGTTAACGCTTTCCTCCGAGTGTTCAGCTGCTCTGTGATGTTGCACGAGCAGCAGTTTAAAAACATGCAGTGGCAGATCTGCACATGTCTCAGAAGAGGCACGTGTTGGCCCTCACCCTCCTCGCTTGGTAGCTGGCATGCGATAGGAAAGAACCAGTGAGTGGGTGGGAATTGGCAATGACACTATTAGGAGAACAATGGGGCAAAAATCCAAAAAAAAAAGTGTGCGCATAAAAAATCATGCATGCATACAATAAGAGGTGTGTGTGTGTGTGTGTGTATGGGGAAGAGGGTCAAGAACATGAACTACACTATTGGCAAATAGAATTAAAATAAAAACAAAACAATTAATAATAATAAAACCTAATTAAGAAAAGTCCATTCTTAACGTGGAATAATTAATTCAGTCCTCTCGTTAGGAAGAACGGCTTTAGTTCAGTCGTCTCAGTTGTTTTAATTCTTTTTGCTGATCGAACACTGCAGAATCATAGAAAGTACCGTCAATAAACCCATCAGATTTGAAGGAGAAGCGGTGAAGAAAGCACTTACTTTTACAAAGGTCGAGGAACAGTTCTTCAATTCCTTTGCTTAATTTAGCTGACGTGTGATAGTGTTTTGCCCCCACTGACTCCGCGTACCTGCAGGAAGTGAAAAAGCACACACAGTTATACAGCGTCATCGCGGACATCGTGCAGCATTGATTTATTGTGCTAGGAACCGAGTCTTTCACATTTGTCTTAACCAAATACATATCATAGGAATTTTATAATGCTAAAGAATGCGTCACACTAAAGAGATACAGCTCTCCCATTTTAAAGAACACTTCGGCTAAACTGTCTTTACATCCACATAACTACAAACACTACAATACGTGATCCGAGAAAATTATTGTCCCTGTGACTGTCCTCGGCTAAACATTTCCACACAGTCCGGCTATATTAACCAATCAGGAAACGTCTTTGCGTGGAGGCGGTCCTTCGTGCAGGCTATAAATGAACAGGAAGGAGACAAGCCGAGGATTACGGCACTGTTATTGATTTATTTTATGGCAGCAATGACTTAGAGCTGGGATCATCAGTGCAGTGGTGGCTCAGTGGTTAGGGCACTGGACTACTGATCAGAAGGTCCTCAGCTCAAACCTCAGCTCCGCCAAGCTGCCACTGTTGGGCCCTTGAGCAAGGCTCTTAACCTTCTCTGCTCCAGGGGCGCTGTATCATAGCTGCCCCTTCGCTCTGACCCCAGCTTACCAACATGCTGGGATATGCGAAGAA
>JAOUQW010000015.1:5607312-5620525 GCA_028565825.1 Olivaichthys viedmensis
GCATTTGGGAGCAGGGCATTATCATCGCAGACCTGTGATGTCATTTTGTAGTCTGTGATGGCCTGAATGCCCTGCCAATACATATCAGGCCTTGGTGGATTCGGGGTGTAAACAAACCGTTATCCATCAAAGCCTGATTCAAGGTGAGGCATTGGATACAGCACGAAGGATGAGGGTGAGGTGTGTGCATGGGGATATTCACGAATATCCGATGGTGCTTATCACAATTCAGTTCCAGGGCAAAAGTTCCATGGTTAGTCCCCGCCTCACTCATACATTGATTTTGGGGACCAATAAGCCGCATTTCTGGGCGCAAGTACAAAATATGCTCATGGATGGGTCCTGCAGTAGAACAGTGCAGTGTGAGTTCTGTTTTCATCATAACCCTATGGCTGGGCATTTAGGTCAGGATAAAACACTGAACCGTCTCATGGCCCATTTCTATTGGCCAGGCATTCCCGGTGATGTCAGTTAGTGAACCCCCCGGCCTCCCCAAAAGTGCCAATGCACCCACTTTTGTTAATCGAGGTCCCCTTCGACCGAATTGGAATGGATCTCGTCGGACCATTAGATCGGAGCAAGCGTGGGTACCGCTTTGTATTGGTTCTAGTGGACTATGCAATACAATACCTGGAAGCAGTGCTCCTTCGCAACAGTTCGCATGCAGTGTTGCGAAGGCGCTCTTCGGAGTGATCTCCCGAGTCGGAATCCCGAAAGAGATTCTGACGGATCAAGGCTCCTCGTTTAAGTCACGGACACTATGCGAACTGTATGAATTGTTGGGAATTAAACCAATTTGCACCAGTGTTTATCACCCGCAAACGGATGGGTTGGTCGAACGGTTTAATCGAACCCTGAAAAACATGATTCGTAAGTTCGTGCACGACGACGCTAGAAATTGGGATAGGTGGCTCGAACCCCTGTTATTTGCGGTACAAGAGGTCCCGCAAGCCTCCACTGGGTTTTCCCCCGTTGAATTATTATATGGGCGAAAGCCCCGGGGCATCCTGGATGTCGTCCGTGAAAATTGGGAGGAGGGACCTTTACAAAACAAAAACGAAATTCGCCACGTTATGGACCTGAGAGCAAAACTCCACACATTGGGGCATTTAACACAGGAGAATTTACTACAGGCCCAGGAATGTCAATCCCAACTGTATAACAGGAGCACTCAGTTGCGGGAGTTTACACCAGGAGATCATGTGCTCGTTTTACTACCCACGTCAAGCTCTAAATTACTTGCCAAGTGGCAAGGACCGTTCGAGGTCACACGACGAGTTGGGGATGTCGACTATGAGGTCAGGCGAATGGAGAGAGGCGGGGCACTACAAATTTACCACCTTAACCTCCTGAAACTGTGGAGGGAGGTGGTTCCTGTGGCTCTGGCGATGGTGGTGGCGGATTTCCATTCCCAGAGATAGGGGGGGATGTCGGCGGCAGGCCTCCCAGCCTGAGTCGGGTGTTGGGGGTATGTGGTGGCGGAGGTGTGGCCAAGCGCCGGTTGCGGAACAAGGGAGGAGTCACTGAGAACGAGCGGGTAATGACCGAGTGGTTTCACCTGTCTGTCATTATCCCACCCCCTTTTTCGACCCCTTTGTTTCAGTGTGTGTGTGTGTTGAGAGGGTGAGCCTCGCTCGGCTGTTGATTTCCGTTTATTTTGCGTTTTTGGGATTTTGAGAACCGGTGGTTGAAAAGCGCCGGAAGAATGAATAAAAGTGAGCCGGCGGCTTGTTTAAGGGCAGTTTTGTCTCCGGCATCCTCCTTTCGCTCCCTTCCCACCTAACAGGGTGCTACAGCCATGATTGTTGTTCCTACTTAAAAAGAGAACAGAGCTGTTGAGTGACAACTTCCTCCAAAATCCTAGAAAGAATTAGGTGTGCTGGAGATTGGACGTTAACTGGAGAGATCAGAGGGGTCAAGATGCAGAAAGGCTTAAAATGCACCCTGTATGTTGAATTTATTTATTACTTAAATAAGTCGGCCTGAAAGGGTCTCAAATGACGTTGCTGACAGGGGTCGTGGTCTTACCGGAAACGATCCAACAGCGCCAATCAAATGCAGCATATTGATGTTCACATTGACTGTAAACTGGATTTCCACTATTGATTTAGCAGGCTGCAGCAGGTTGTCATAACAAAAACAAAAAAAGATTAACCTTGGGTGGGAGAATGCACATTGTTATTCTCTCTGGAGAATCTCCAGGCTACTTTCCTACGCTGAAATCCCACTCCCCAAAAACTAACATATCAACTTGCGGAAACATGACGAAATCTGAACCGTGAGAACCGTGAGAGCGGACGCAGCGCAGACAGTGCAATCTCACATTGCAGACGATATAATATTGCCGTGATACACTACACCATAGTTGTGAATGGCCTTTTTTTCTCGGCCACGTTTTTACAGCCGCACAGGGCGTGGTCGACAAAGGGGGGCGGGGACTAGAACAGGGTTTCGCCTGCGTTTGCCAAGCGGCTAATTTGAGGGGACCTACTGCTTGGGCGGGTCGTGAAGGTTAAAGGCGGGGCTTACGACTTGACAGACATGCGACGGGAGCCCCCGCAACCAACCAGACATCGCCGTATTTAATTCCACCGTTTCATTTTTTTTCTCTCTCCGGTAAACCGGAGCGCGCTCGCGGAACTCGAGGCGTGTGTGGTAGTGAAAGTTAAACAGGGCGCTCGAGGGGAAATCTCCGCCAAAGCGGGCGGAGTCGGAAGCGCGGAAAGCCCGAAGCTGTGCGCCTGAGGTCCGGAGGAGCTGCGCGCTGCGCTCGCGGAGCTCTCAGCGCAGCCGCCGTCATCATCCGTTGGCCTTCTCCATATCGGAGCGTCACCGCCTCTTAATAACATTCTTTCCCCTTGAAGCTTGAGCCGGCCGGAGAGAAAGGAGTCGGCGTCGGCGTGTTCTTTCCCTCGCGCCAGGTTCTCCAGGGCCCGCATCCATCCACACCCGTCTCTCCGGGAATCTCTCTCCTGCTTTTGCGTTTATATACTCCACTGAAAATGGACGGTTTCGCCGGCAGTTTAGGTGAGTGCGACCATCGGCCTCAGACATGCTGTGGCTGTGCTGTAGCTGCAGGCTGAAGCGGCGCGCACGCAGCGAGCCCCGCATGTGAACAGCGCGTGCCGTGCAGACGAACGTTAGCAGCGGCCTCGCGTTGGACTCGTGTGGGTTGTCATTCGGCTCTTTGTGTGTTTCAGTGTGGCGGGCGGCCGAGCGTCGGTGAAGCCGCTGTGCTTTATTTCCTTCGTAGCTCCGGACAAGCCTTGGAAATGCACACAGAAGGTGCAGGGAATACACAACGACGGGGCAGATTATGCGGGGAAGCCTACACTGAGGGAGAGCGGTGGTTCATTTGGTTACCCGCTATCCAGCAGTCCAGACTTGCAGATTGATACGGCTCGCTCAGGTGTGGTGTGTCAGTCAGTTTGAATGGCGGGTGTCAGATGCGCCAAGCTCGACCAGAATAGAATAGAATAGAGGAATAGAATAGAGGAATAGAATAGAATAGAGGAATAGAATAGAGGAATAGAATAGAATAGAATGGAGGAATAGAATAGAATAGAGGAATAGAATAGAGGAATAGAATAGAATAGAATGCTCCTTTATTGTCACATATACATATACAAGTACAGTGAAATTGATTCTTCATATCCCAGCATGTTGGTGAGCTGGGGTCAGAGCGCAGGGTCAGCCATGATACAACGCCCCTGGAGCAGGGAGGGTTAAGGGCCTCGCTCAAGGGCCCAACAGCGGCAGCTTGGCAGAGCTGAGGCTCGAACCCACAACCTTCTGATCAGTAGCCCAGCGCCCGAACCACTAAGCCACCACTGCCCTAACGCATAGTACTTACAGTATATTAATCCTCACACCATTGGGATACTTGATGCGGTCGGGAGGAAATCAAATGCATGTAGTCTGGCAGTGTGTTCGCATGTGTTTCATTGACAAAACAAATTTATTTTTGTATCTCTTTTTTTCATCCACTATCACTAGGAAAGGCACTGCCTACCTCTATGGCACGTTTCTGAAAATCTGATGATCCACGCATCTACTTAGAAATGTTTTTACATGATGGTTTTAATCAAAGATAGCAACTGAATGGAATTGATAAAAAAGAATAATACTTGCACGCGTCACGGGCCACAGCTTGAGAACCACTGCTCCAAACAGTTAAAGTTGACTTTCGAGTTAGTTTCTAAATGTTTTTTTGGCCCAGTGCACCCCAATGTGGTCCATGAGGTGGGCCTTGGCCTAATCACCAACAAGATGTGCAGTTCGGTATCAGTTGTATTCATAAATCAAATATTACTGCTCGGGAAGGTGGAAGTAGATTAATCGTGGAAGCTGACAATCTTGGGTTAGCTAGAGATGAGAAGCTCCTTTAACAACTGTTATTAATATGCTAATGTAGTCTATACACCTGAAACGCTTTCCTAGAGTAAACGAATCAGTGCAACACCAACAATGTTAAGCTCACTTCTATAGTGTTTCCCTGACACCACTATTCTATAACACTATGGAGGTCACTGTGGAATCACAGTAGTGTACACTCTTAGAAAAAAAGCGTTCCTCAAGGGTTGGTTAACGGTTCTTGCTTTCTAAAGGGGGTTTACTTGGAACCTATTCTGAAAAGGAAACCATAGAACCTTTTAAAAGTTACTCCAGAAGAACCAACCAAATAACCCTTTGCTGGATGGCACCTTTTTTCTTTCTTTTTAAGAGTGTACATAGAAAACCCATTAGTGTTACATTTACTCGAGAGAATATTCAAATATGTAAGAGTTTGTTTGATTTTAGCGTGTACAATATAAACTACTGGCAGTTACCCTCCACACTCCACTCTGTTTAAGCAGAGAAAGATAAGAGAAAGGAAAAAAAATAATGCATGCATGAGATAAAGCGAGACAGAAAGAAACAGACACAAAGGCTAGGTGCGTGCAGATCTACGTTGTCTTACGAAACACTTGTTTCCTTCGTGGGCCTTGTTTCTGCGTACTGTCTTTCCTGGGTACAGCATCACGCTGGCGCTGCCACTCTCTTTCTCTCACCCCCATCTCATACCCACATCCTGCCACAACGCCCACTGCTGCCCAGCTGCCTTAGGGAGGGGGACAAGGGGAAATTAACGACGCTAAGAGGTGAACAAACAGACCTAGTGCAACCGTGTTCACTGAACAGTCAGTGCTGTACACATAACAACATACGTTTCCACCTTCATATACATGCATACACACATGCATCTATCTGTATTACTATCCCAGTCAGGCCCAGGGGTTAAACCCAAATGCCACCTTAATCAGAAGCCTAACCACAAATCTAACCTCAACTATTATCCTCCGAATTCTAGTCTAATTCTAACACTAAGGTACAGATAATTATAACTGCAACTCAAAGCCTAAATCCTAATCAAAGAGACAATACTTTTTAAGCCATTTTATCCTTATAGTAGTAGAAAGTACTTTCTCTCACACACACACCTTAGCAGAAAGGGGAAAAAAAGACATATAACAGTAATAAAGATATAACTGGAATATTCTTTTACCCAACATCTTTTGGCACACATTGATTTACATCAAATTCCACTCCTGCAAACTCACTAAAATTCGACAATAAAGATGAATGAATTAAGTATTAAACATTTTTTAATGATTTAGTCAGTATTTAGTCAAGCATTTGCACTGAGTAGGCTATGCATAAAACTAGGAAAATAAAACTGAGTGCCTTTGAGGAGCGCGTGCGCCGGTGAAATTTAGCAGAAGATGTGAATGAAAAGCAGGAAGAGCAGCGTGCGGTTAGAGAGAGATTCTAACCTTCATTCACACCAACCCTGGGCTCGTGTCTACAGCATCTCCACTTCTCTATTTTAAGCCTCAAACCTCTTTCCTGCCCCAGCATCCAACCCCCGCGTCCACACACATCCTAACGGCTGTGATGTGGAAGGAAGCTCCGCTCTTGCTAGCTCTATCACACATCCATGTCCACAGAGTGTTTTTATAGTGCGCGCACACACACACACACACACACACACATCACAGAATTACTATCAAGGACCGGGTGCAGTGTGTTCACTGAGATTTTTTCATTGAATACCTAAATTGATACCCTTCAACTGAGTACGCTAATAGCCGCGTTTGTGTACGAGAGGCACCGTGGAACGCTGCTTTGGGCTGAGGACCTGGATGTGGAGCCCTGGGCAGGCAAACCACACACTCCAGGCTTCTCGCAGGCTATTCCATAATTTCATATCAATACTAAAACACGTCAGATTAGATCTTATTCATTTTGATAGCCTGTTTTTCAGTGTTTGATTTCTTTCTTTCATCCTCTTGTTTATTTGGAATATGTTATATATTATATTCCTTCCAGCACCTCCTCAGTCAGAACCGTGTGGGACTTTATGTTAGGCTCGGCACTATGTGGCGTTTTCTCCAGCAGCTGGGGGTTCAGGATGGGAACTTGACTGGCCGATTTGTTCATACGTCATTCCGTGCGCTTTAATCTGCGCTCGTTTCTACAATGAATGAGAGCCAATGATCTGACGATTGCAAATATTTCCGCATGGTTGTATTCATTGTTATACTTCACTATTAAATTCGAGTTTGCATAAAATACTTCAGAGTATCATTTTATTGTTCAAATTATAACCAGAGGCTTTCTTCGTCTGCTGTTAAAGAGACCTAAATACAGCAGTGTAAAATCTGCAGTCCACCTGAACACAAATGAACACTGCAATAGTTAGGCCAGCACACTAGATGGCTACAATGAATCAAAATGAGTGGAAACCAGGAAATGTGATATGTTATATAAACTGTTGGGCAAACTTGATGTTTTGCAGGATTTCATGAAAGACTTGGGTCTCTTGTCTGATGAACCTAATGGCTGAGGAGTGACCCCCAAAAAAAACCTCCATCACCACCAGCTCATCCATCCCCGTGCCATGTCTCTAACAACCGTCCAACCCAATTTCTTCAGTCTGTTCTCAGAGTCTACTTCACGCTCCTTCCGCACACCCATTTCTACTCTTTCCAGCCCCGTCTCTATCAGTTCAGTGGAGAGCAGGACAGAGCAGGACAATGCCACGTCCAGAGCCACCTTCCCCACCGTCACCGTACCAGCCAATGAGACGGGCTTCAACTCCACGCAGCTCCCCATTGCATCGGTGGAGGGTGCTGGCATGGGCATGGTCCTCATGCCTTTTGGCATAATCAGTATCGTTGGGTTGGCTGTTGTTATGGTGAGCATGCCATGTTTGTCTGGCAAGTAGCTGAATCTTGGAGAATTTCATATTTGTTTGCTTGTAGTCCTCCTCAGCACCCTATAAAAAGGACAACAATACTTACAATATGTAACTTTCATTATGCTCTTTGAGTACAGTCAGCTCTTGTTCTGAGGCACCCCTGACTACTAATAATACACTACATATACACAGAGCAATCATTATATTCTTCTCAACCATTATTTCTGTTCCCAGATGCTGTACATAAGAAAGAAGAAAAGGTGAGAAAATGCTGCTTCACTACATCAGTATTTCGGTATTTTCGATATTGTGACGGAAGCATTACACCGATAAAGTTTTCTCGGTGCAGGCTGGAGAAACTGAGACACCAGCTGATGCCCATGTATAACTTTGACCCAGCCGAGGAGCAGGACGACCTGGAACGGGAACTTCTGGACCACGGTCGAGACAGCTGCCCAGCAGGCCCAAACTCCAAAGTGAGTATAATTGAATGGGCTGTATTAGATTTGGTAACTGGTAAAATAGTTCTTGGTAGCGGACACTTGACTTTCAGACCCTACTGTGTTACTACATGGTCCAGTCATAAGGTTGGCAGGAGTTGTCAAAGCAGTATTGGAGTACAGTGTTAAAGTGATCTGAGGCTCATGGATAGAGTTAAGATTAGGATTAAGGTTAGGATGAGGTTTAGATGTAGGTTAATGCATTTATCGCTCATCTGAAGGTTTTCAGGAGATGTCAAAAACCGGATAAGCAGTTGTTCTTGCAGTCTGTTTAAATTGAGATTAAGGTCCCGATTAGGATTAGGATTAGAGGTAGGGCTAGGATTAAGGTTAAAATTAAGGTTTGGGTTTGGGTTAGAGTTAGCATTAGGGTTAGGGTTTAGGGTTAGGTTTAAGGTTATGCTACTATATGCATTTTCCTCAAAATAATACATCTTGCACTAACATGCAATATCCAAAAAGTAAGTTTAACGTGGAAAAATGAATAAAAATTGTTTTGTTTTGTTTTTTCAACCGATTTTTCTCCCAATGTAATCATCACTAATTCTCAAACTGTTGCTCATGCAAGGTCATGTGCTTGGAGGAGAGCGCTAACTGCCCTCTTCTCTATACACAAACTCACAGACACCCGCAATTGGCTTAGTGCCACTTGAACTGAAAGCGGAGAGAGGAAGGGCATCATTCCCACCCAAAGAGAAGGGCCAATTATGCTCTCTCGGTCTCCCGGCCATCGATGGCCGTGGCATAGGGCAAACACTTTATTGTTGCGCTACTCAGGAACCCCAAAATGGTTTTGTTTTCTAAAAGCATGTTTAAAAATGATTTTTTTTCATACACAAAGCCATGTAAGTTTGAATCTTTTGGTGTTTGTTTCAGTCATCTTTCTTAAGTTTGTGTTAACAGGTCCTATATGCCTGTTTTCATTTATAACACGCATGTAACAAATGTAACATTTCAGTCAACAGTCATATCAAACCATAGTTTTTTTCTTTTTTTTTCTTTACTGTTTCACATTAAATTTATTGGACACTTTATCCTGTATCCCATTCCCACTTCTTCTTGCACTTCTGTTAATTGAAGAGCGACGATGTAAATTATTATTATTATTATTATTATTTTTACAGTGATCCAATTAAATCCTGACCCACTCCTTTCTTTCTTATCTCAGTAAGATGATTATGTGTTCTACAGTAAAAGGCAGAAACTTTTCTCTGTTGTTCTCAGACTCTGACAGTGGGTCAGGGTGGTACTCAGAGACCGAGCCGGCTGGTCTTCACGGACGTTGCTGATGCCATAAACGTATGACGTCACTTCTCCAGCGTAAATGAAGATTTGGAAAACATAACCTCCAGGGACATCATGGAGACTGGAGATAATGGGAATTTGCCAGCTTCAAATTTCACATTTGTATAGCACCTAGAACCAAATATCGATATGGCAAAAGTCTGTAGACTAAAACTATGAGGGGGAAAAAAGTCAAAATGTCTCTAGGAGACTGGTACGATTGGGTTGCATTTACTATAGGAAAAAAGGGATCAGGATTTCTGTAAGTTTTATAGAAAGCCTATTTAATTTAATTTCTAATGAACCCTTTCACTTGGCTTGATTTGTACTGACAGTCACAGATATGTACACTACATATACAAAAAATACCTGAAAAGATTTAGTAGTTGTCGCTTTTAATCTTCATTTATGAGCCCTAATTGCATGTATTTTTAGATACCACATGTACATTGAGCAGAGTTGCACACTTAAAAAGCTTCAGTTAATTTTTTCTTCCCCTTGTTTCTGACGAGGAATAAAATTTTGTGATATGTATCACCCTTTCATTACAGCTAGGGGACATGCTTTTTTTCAATGGTGTAAGCATATAGTAGAAGGGGTTCTGGATTTGAAGCAACTGTCTGCAGCTCACAAATTGCTCGCATGACAGCAATTTTTTTTTAAATTTTGCAACTGGAATCCCACAACCCCATCCAGAGCCCTCTCTAAAGAATGCACAATTATTGACATCATTTATACATTTATTTATATATATAAAAGGTATTATGACAAAGGGAGACGGGTTATTTAACCCGAAAAGAACCACCACTGAGATCTGAAGCGTTCTGTAGAACTCTGTTTCCTCGAAAGCTTATGCGAAACTGCGTCAGCACCTTTGAAGGAGGCCATTTAAGTAGATTATGATGAATTTACTTGAAAGTTAGGATAAAAGTAACCTCAAAGCCAGTTCATGTTCATGTTTAAAACATGGTGAATGGAGTGGGGTAAATCAAAGAGCCAATGTAGGAAGACTGGATTAACATGATGGTTTATCAAACCATGCCATAGTTAGAGACTAGCATTACAACAGAAGCTTACCAAAACTATCGTCTTCAAAAGAAATGATTCAAAATGGTTTGGAGAAGAGTTTAGAGCCCAGAGACTTCAGAATAGAAATATTGGGCATTCTATACCTGTTTCGAATAGATTCTTGTGCATTTGCCCTGAAATGTGCTTCCTTCTCCTCCTATTCCAAAGCCTGTGTGCTGTGTTTGCTTGCTTCCCTACACAGTGATGTTTGTAATAATCAGTGTTTGAAAAGGGATCTGCTATTTGGGAGTTTTCTCTCCAATGAGGGGGAGAGAAAAGTGAGTGTACGTCATGTATGTCTGTATAAGTTTGTGTGTGGGAATTACTATGAAGCGTGATTCTCTGTGGCCCCATTTCACACTCCCCAGAACCAGCAATATTAGAGAACGTTTGTAATATGTATGGACATGACCATAAATAAAAGCAAAAAAACGTGGACTGTTCATGAACATTTGTTAGTTTTTATTGAATTTTACCGAAAAATGCTTTCTAAAATCACCACTGGGTGGTCTACTGGGGGATATTCATATTTTTTTGGAATCTTTAAAATAAAGGACAACACAACACAATGCACACACTTGCTTTGCTGCTCCTTTATTCACCATTTGTAGAAACGAGGGGAACTATTAAGATGATGCGTAAAAATTAAGTAAATAAAAATCATTTACGTGTGGGTTAATCCCTCTTACTGGATCTTTAACCGAGCTGAAATGTGTTCATGAGGCATTACCTTTTTAAGCCTTTCATGCAGACTGTGTAAAAACATCAGTTGACTCGACAGTTTTCTCAACAGCGTATGAGTATAGCCTGTGTTCTCTACAGTGCATGCAACATTATGCAATTATGACAGAAATAAGACAACAGATCATATAAAAACATCCATTACAAATAAAAACATTGACTCTTTGTTAAAACATTATTATTCTTTTTTTTTTAAATGTGAAACTTGGTAGAGATCACACAATGCATAGACTTGTTTAACAGTGCATTTGTACACCAATGGTACAAACCATATAACTAATGAGATGACATGAAACTAAGGTAAAGAAAAAATCACTTGAGCTGAATAGTTCCGTGTGGCTTAATCCCTCCTGCTGAATCTTTACCTGAGCTGTGTTTACGAGGCACCACTTTTTTCAAACAATTGTAAAAAAAAAAAAAAAGTAAAATCACTCAACAGTGTATAAATGTACCATGTGTTTTACAGACAAGGCAACACTATGCAATTAGATTATCAATTAATGTAACAACATGGAGGATTAAAGACACAGAAATACCAACATATATAAAGAATGCCAATAAAAAATCAGTACAATTATTGATTATTTTTCTAAGACAAACCTCATCATTAGAAAAGCACCTTTTCGTTTACTGAAAAACATTTAAAACAGTACTTTAGTGGTAAACAAGGCTCACACTTTTTTCACTTAAAAAACAAACAAAAAAAAACTAGCTCTGCTTTTGACAGACTCTCAAGTTTTCTGGTTACGCAGCAGAAAATGATCTAATCAATTTTTTATTGTAAACTTTTTTTTTTTTTTCAAAGGAATATGCCAATACTGTAAAATTCAACACAATTAAAACATTTCCAAGTACAACTACTCACTCAACTGTAAACATTGAAATAAAAATATGGTTAGAAATATCAAAGACTGATCTCGCACCTAGCACCTTGTAGAAACTAGAAACAACTCGACAAACCTTTGGTTTAATTGTGATTACTGAGAGTGTGTCCTGAGGAGAATTTAAAAGGACCTCAAAGGACTTGTTATAATACTACTACTACTACTAAAGGGTGCCCACTTTCATACCCCTGAAAATATTTTGTGTGAAAAATAAAACAGCTGAAGTTGTACTGATAAAAAAGTTAAATGGTACAACAGTGAGTCATCCAGTATCACATCATATGTACTGTACTATAAGACCATAATGGCTCCATAGTGCAATGAGATTAGCTGACAAATAAAAAATAAAAGTGTGGCTCAATGCAGAACTGAAAAGACCCAGCTAGATGTTGTTTGCTGTCAAGCCCTGAGGTGTTACATGTAGAAAAGATTCAAGTCCTTCTTTACCTGATCATATTTGTATTGTCTTGTGCACATATACCTGTGGATGTTTATTGAATGTGCTTTAAATAAGGCCTTACATGATCCATGTTCCCTATTACTATTTAAAAAAACACCAGATGCACTTTAAAAGCTATGTAATCAAAACCTAAGATTATATACAATCCACAATGCTCAACTCAAGAGTTGTTCTTCTTTTACCACGTGATATTGGTATTTAATTGTTGGCATGTTCTGTTTTGCCGATGTTAGTGCATTGGGAATGGGCAAGATCGGGCTCCCTGTATTATTATTATTTTTTGTCAAGTGATGGATAACACATCAGATATGTGAGAATAATGGATATACAGTAACTGTCGGTCTTAAGTGCAGCCTGTAGAACACAGCAGAGACTCGGACCAATCAGAGAGGTAGTTTTAGACGCGGCCCTCCTGTGGTGATGGTAGGTGTGGCTGGTCCTCTTCTTCCTCAAGCTAAGTGTAGGAAAAAGAAAACACATTTGTATGTGCGTGAGAATGAACCGTGTGTCTCTGTGACACTGAGAGCTGTGACAGTTGGGAACAGGAAACCAAGAAAGGAGGATAACGGCCATGTTCAGTTTCCCTTAAAGCCACTGACTCATTCAGCTCCTGTTGTAGTCTGCTTAATGTATGCCTATGAGTAAAAGGGGAGTTTTCAAACACTTTCAACTCATAATAGGCTTTCAGTATGTGAGAGGACATTAGTACCTCAGTGTTCATATCATTCGGTGCCCCAACAAAGTGAGTAATGTTAGAATGGGCTAGAAGCAGCTTAAGGGCACAGCTACCAGAGCATCAATGTTTTAACTGAAGCTGTGAAAAGTTATGAAGATTTCTCTCACCTGCTGCTCCTGTTGCTGCACTGATTTTTGAGGCTGTAAAGAAGAGAGAGCGATTATGTCAAATATATCGTCGCTGTCCAATGAAAAACATGTATCTCTATCTCTCTTTTTGCGTTTTTTTACTTTTTATCATGTATGGAATGTGGGCAAAAACCTCCATCTACCCCACAGCAGTTAACATCTAAATGACCAA
>JAOUQW010000015.1:5717661-5728639 GCA_028565825.1 Olivaichthys viedmensis
AAAAACATCCAGTGAGCGGCAGTTCTGCGGATCTTGTTGATGAGAGAGGTCAGTGGAGAATGGCCAGACTGGTTGGAACTGACAGAAAGGCTACGCTAACTCAGATAACCACTCTATACAATTGTGACAATTGTGGTGAGCAGAAAAGCGTCTCAGAATGCACAACGTGTAGAACCTTGAGGAGGATGGGTTACAAAGGGAGGCCCTACCCAGTATTAGTATAGTATTCCTAATAAAGTGCTCGGTGAGTGTATATATATATATATGTGTATATATATACTGTACCTATAAAACACTGCATAATCCCAGAGGGCTTTTCAAATGAAAGTACGCCATTTATACACTTAGTGGCTGTATTGTTCATCTGCAGTGGAAATAGCTCATGTATTCAGGGCTAACGATTCTGAAGCACAGTGTGCTATTTTAATTAACAAAGTAACAGGGCTAAAGGCTAAACTGTTTTGTATGTTGTTTGGCCTCAGTCATAGTAGCCATAATTATCCTACTGACTACTGTTTCATAAAACCACAGATTAGAGAGAGAAGAAGAGAAAATCAGATTTAGAGACCAAATGTAAGCATTTAAATTCGTTATTGCCAGCATTCATAACCTCTTTCGTCTGTTTTCACGCTCTATAAGTCGTGCCTAAGAATAATAATATTAATATCAAAACATATTAAAAGCAACATCTGCAAAGGAAACTCTCTTCACATGTTAGTAAGGAACAAAAACTTGTGACTTTTACTTCAGCTCTAACTTTTCAAGCTATATGTTCCATTCTCCAAGGTCTGCAATGTTCTACTTTCAACTGTGTCTCGTCTGCTCCTGCTGTCTCTTCTCCTCTTATCCTTTCTGTGCCTGTATGTCTCTCTGTGTTAAGCTCATTCATAGCTACAGCCACGTATTTGTCTGCTCTGGCCTATTTCATTCTCTTGTAGCACTGTGTACAGGCCTTGATTAGTTAACTACATGGCACACAGTCACAAAATGCTAGACACAAACATGTCTTTCTTTCCATCTATTCTCTCTCTCTCTCCAATATTGCTGGTAGATGATTGTACTGTCTTCTCCCTCTTCCTCCCATCATGGACACTGCTCAAGAATCTACTCTCATCACTGCTCCAGGCCCTAGTTATTATTAAATATGCATGCACACACAAACACACACACACACACACGAGTGAGTGCAATCAGGCTAGTAATGGGCAGCTGATTAAGGGGGAAAGAGAAGAGGGGAGAGAAGGACGATGAGCGAAGGAGATGTTCCTCAGTTCTTCTCTGATTTAATTGCCGAGGCAGTCAGGGTTAGATAAGACCCGGCAAAATGCGACCCCCCTCGCGTCAGACTTTTCTGCTTGCCACAGCTGTTTGAACCCGGCGCTAAACACACATTATCATTATCAATTTCACTTGTAGTTTTCAATTAGGCCTGGGATGAGCTGTCAGAATGAACAGAGAGAAAGTCATTCCATGCGTTAACTGAGACAAACGTCTGGAAACACAGTAGAATGTGCTGGCAATACCACAAAGATGGCGAGTGAAAGATAAAACTAGTTTTTGGAGAGTTTAAAATTGTGTACAGTAGCAATGCCCACAAGACTAATCATGTACTCGTTATACAAGCACCTAAACAATCAGTAAAATACGACCTGAAATTCAGAAAATGATTGCACTGAGTGCACACAACAAAACCACAAGTTTGCACGATAGCTGACTATCGCCCAGCGATATTTATGCGTGCCTGCCATGTGAATCTCCTGGGCATATGTTATACCCTATGTAATTATTCCTGTGTGAGGACAAGGTAAAGCTTTGTCATGGATCCCAGGTCGCCTAAGAAATGTAAAATCAAGTTAAATATTAGAGACAAGAAAACAAATCTGTGAATAAATAAATAAAAACAAATATTAAGCATGAAAGTTTATGATAAAATTCTAATATTGCCTCCTTGTGATTTTCTATGCTTAAGAAAGCGACATAGTTTTTACCCTCCGTGGTTTATGCGATACAAACGCATAGTGTAGCACTACTGTTAATGTTTCTGTTCAGTCTGGCAGTATAAAATGATAGGCTCATTAATATTTGAATGCATTCACACGGCTGCCTAGTTTTTGCCTGAAAAGGAAATGTTGTGCTTCATGGTTTACTTGTTTTTAAATGTGTTTGAGTACTCGACTACAAAATTATTCAAAATGGCTATCACTGGTATACAGTATTTCATTATATATACTGGCTACACGTTTACTGACCAATACACACATACACACACACAAAAGGAAATCCTATCATCTCTAAATGGCACAGTTTATAAACTCAGGAATGTTTTGAGGACAAAGGCATATTCTCGGTTCATTGCAGAATAGTTATTGCTTTGTAAATATGGGTAAAGCTTATTGCAGTATTTTAGTTATCATCATGATTATAATGCCAAAAAGCTGACTGTAGCTGATTTCAGTGGGCTACATAACTTTACTATGTGAGAATAACAAATAGGACACCAACACACTGCTGTATTTGAGTTCAGAGAGAACCATGAAGGATGTAGTAAAGGCGGTGCTGCTTTGATGTTTGTGTGTGTGTGTGTGTGTGTGTCAGAGTCAAGGATACTACAACAGATGCCATTGTGCCCTGCTTGTGCTGAACACATGGGGGGTATGCAGATACAATGCCTCCTCTACTGTCAATGGACCGTAGTCCAGACACACACACACACACACACACACAAAAAATGCAGGGCTCTGGCAGGTCATCTACTCAGAAATATGAGGGCTGGGTAGATAAGAAAAATGGGGCCGAACTACTCTGATTTATTCGTTGAGGACGCGTCGCGACTTTCACCAGACAGATGATAAAAAGAAACGAACCCTACCCTGAAGAATGGGCCTCAGGCTCATCCTTCAGACAGAGCGAGAGGAAGAGAGAGCGAGAGAGAGCGAGAGAGATAGAGCGAGAGAAAGAGAGAGAGAGAGACAGCAAGGCCTGTGATAGCTTTAAAAGCTAATCCATCAGACACACTCCCTTTGATGCATTTAGGTGCGCCGCTTGTGCTAAACGTTTGGGCCATTATAGAACAGAGCTTGTCGCAGAGAGGAACAGGTTATATGGGCGATTTATGGGCCAGAAATCGCTGCCAGTGGCCCTCCTCTGCTCCTCTTACTCACTGAAGGACAGCATGGCCGCTCTCCAGGGGCCTGATGAGGAGCAGCATTCTAAACGGATGGATGCTTTGTGGAGAAGATGAACCCATATGCACTGTTCACTACCTAGCAATAGACGAGCCACTGACGCAGGCCATGTTTTTAGATTTTATACTAATATAGTAACTGTTCCCAAGTACACATTATCATATCATAATCTTTACTATTAGCAATATAATATGCTTGAGGATCCTCCTGATAGAAGTGTGTGTGTGTGTGTGTGTGCATATGCAAAGGGGTGAGTGCAAATAAGAGGTGAAGATGTGATACAAAATGCAATGCCTGAACTTCATCAAGTGCCATTGGAACTACAATTGAAATTGTGTGTTGTGGTCAGATGAGACCACATCTCATCTTTGCGGCTGGTGGACCAGGAGCTCTTGAGAACATTGATCATGAATCTTGCTAGGTACCAGGACATTTTAGCCCGAAACCTGGTTGCTTCTGCCAGGAGGTTAGGACTTGGCCATAGATGAATCTTTAACAAGACAATGACCCCAAACAAACCTCCAAATCAACACAGAAACGGTTGCAGGAACATAGCATAAATGTTTTGCGATGGCTATCTCAGTCTCTGGATTTAAACCCCATTGAAAACCTGGGGTCTGAATTGAAGAGGGTAGTCCATAAGCACAAACCTAACAATATAAAGGAGCTTGAAATGTTCTGCATGGAGAAATGGTCTAAGATCCCTCTACATGTGTCTCCAACCTTGTTAGACATTACAGGAAGACCCTCAGGGCTGTTATTCTCTCCAGCGGAGGCGTCACTAAATTTTAACTGTGGGGTGCCGATAAATTTAAAACCAATTTTTTGCAGCAAATATTGCAGTAGTTATATATTTTTTTTTAAATATTGTGTTAAAATAAAACTATACAGTATAAAATATGAAACTATACAATGCCCCCATATGTTTAAGCTCAAAATATTACTTATTCCGTGTGCTATTAATTTTATATATATTCATTTTCACAAAAGGTGACACCACAGTATACTAGATGGTGTTTAGGAATCACCTTTTTCTTTCATATTTACGAAGACCAGTAATTTTCTAACAGGTTTATTTCATCTTGTTACTGTCAGCAAATGATCTCTGTGATTTTTAAAACTGTAAATATTAAACATTTCAATGCTAAAAACGGCTCATTTTGACAGAACATTATTAAGTGTTAATCTTTAGGTGAATACAGGTATAGTCACACATATGTGCACAATTATCGAAAAGCTACACAGTGACACTGGTACACAAATACTACCTGAATGTTTACACACATCAAGGACACAGGGAAGCACACACGTTATCCAGACACACACATCTTACACAGAGACACGTGACGTAGAGAAGTTATGACGATCTGTCATAACAGCCCATTCAGTTCAGATGATGGAGCGTGTGCTATTATCTAGACGCACAGCAGACGCTTGGAAGAGCAATGGCCCAACTCTTTCTTAATGCAGGCTGCTCATTCGTCCCCTGCCAAGGGGGGCCGAGAATCCCAGCCAACACTCCCAGTTTTTGGAGAACACACACACACACACACACACACACACACACGCACACACACATAAACACATAAGCATGAAGCATTGATATTGAGGTTTGCGCCACAGGCAAAATCTGCCAACAGTGGTGTCAACTATCAAGTCTTGGAAAAGTAAAGCCTGTACACAGGCATAGCTTTAAGTAGCACAGGGACTACTGACGTTTGCTCAACATCCTTAAAATAAATCCCAAAATTTCCCTATACATGTTATTACCTCAATTGCAATTGATTGATGGGGGCCAGGGTGATTATTTGACATTATTCTGCATTACTCGATTTCCAGAGTTTTAACTTGTTTATATGTAAATAAACTGAACTAAGATTTGGCCTTAAACACAAGACACATCTTCAGACACACTTACAGCTTACACTCATCCATTAACTATAAACAGAGCAAGTGAATATATACATAACAGAAAATACACTGAAAAGTTTTGCAAACTATTGGGGAAAAAAGTATTTAAAAAAACAACAACATTTTCTGGGATGTAATTTCCAAACAATACAAAGTCAAAATAATTTCGAAATATTGCAAATGTGAACTCCATCAGCTTATATTATCTCCTTAAACTAATTCATCCTCTTTAAAGCAGTAAGTAAACAGAAGTGAAATGAAACCCCCAACTGAAGGAGGAAGAAAACCAAGAAGAAGGAAAAAGAAGATGAATAAGAAGATGATGATAATGAAGAAGAAGAAGAGTCGGAAGAAGGAAAAGATGAAGAACAAGTGGTAACCGCAGAAGAAGAAGAAACAAAAAAAATTAAATGAAGAAGTAGAATTTTTTTTAATTAAAATGGCACAATAAGTGGTAAACAATTGTAATAGAATTTGTGAGCTTGGCGGTGAGTAAAGGAGGGCGTTTTTAATTAGCGTGGGCGAGAGTGATAGTGCTACTTCAGTGGTTTTTGGGCGGAACTGAGACAAAGCAAAAGAGGTGGGAGGATGGGGGATTAAAACCAAACTCTCCATCCTCTCTCACTAAAAACACATTTGAACCCCCCCTGTTCATTCTCTTTTTTTTCAGTCTGCTTTTTTAAAGCACACCACATTCTGGCATTGTAGGCTGAAGAAAATCTAGTTTACTTTTCTCAGACAGAAATATTTGCGAGACGTCTTATAACCTACATTAGCGGTGGCTTTATAATGTCATGACAGACAGATTTCGAAGCAACACAAAACTTATAAATATAAATGAGTACTTGTTATTTTTACTTTTGTAAATAATCCATGGCTAGCCTCCTCCCATAAAACAATCTTTTGCTTTTAAGCCAATGACTTCTCTAAGCCAGACTGAAAGCCATTCCCTCTCTCACACCCACATTTGGTCAATTAGTTTTTTCTTAAAGGCAATTTAAGAGCAGCCTCGAAAAGACTCAAAACAGAACACAAAAACATTTAGTCCTATGAAGCTCCCCTTTTTTTCCTTTGCAGTCATTTCTGGTGTGTTTTCCTGTGCTCTGAAGAAAAAGAAGAAGAAGAAAAACAGGGCAGCCACATCCACGTGAAGGTGGTTAATCCCTTCATTCAACCAAGCAAAAGCGGCTCTTCCTCCTCTTTCATCCACACACATTTAGTCTTTCCATTTTGCTCTAATATCCACCATTTCTGCCACTAATATCCACCATTTCCGCCACTAATATCCACCATTTCCGCCACTAATATCCACCATTTCCAGCCACAATACAGATCCCCTACGACAAAAAAATGTAGATTTAGAGAGGGGATTTGAATGAAAAAAAACACATGCTGAATAATGAATGCTGAGTTGGGGTTATGTATTAGCATATTTGTCAGGCTGAGGTCTTTGTGTCAATGTTAACACTGAGCTTCTCAGAGCTGACAGCATGATGGTTATTAATGCTGGCACTTTGGAGTTAATTTTGTGTCAAAAATATTCTCATAAAAAATGCAATGATCTACGAATATGCATGAATATGCAAAATGGAAATGCCCCCATGCCCTCCGGCCATTTCAACCCAACCCCTTCACCCAACTACCCTGGTTACACTATGCTATTGCCAATAGCGTACTACACTATTACAAAAAGGCTAGGGGCCACATTGGGGAAAACTGACCCTCAGACTGACTCAAGACATTTGTTCACCAAAATCGAGGAATTATTAACATACCAGAACGGTAAGTTCAGTTATCGACTTGCGTGTACTCGCATTGGTAACTGTTACTGTACAATGGTACTGCATTTTACTGTAAGTAACATTAGCATATAGATAGGCAGTTAGTTAACCGCTAGTAAACTAGGTTAACAGGTGGACACAAAGAAAATGTTAATATCGTAGCCTCGATTTGCATTGTCATATTCTCAGCGATATATTTAACAGTAGCCTAACCTGTCAAGATATAACATAATAATCGAAACTATTTTGTTCACTAACATTAGGTAAGTTAGCTGGCTAGCTAGCTTAGCATGCAGGCTCTGTAGATAATGGTTTCCAGTTACCAGTTGCAGATCAAACTGTGATACGTTCAAGCCATCAACCCTATTTTGTTAGATTCCAAACTGAATCAGCTATCCAAAAAGAGTAAACTATTTAAACATCACGAGATCGGTGGAGAAAACATTACGTCCCTGATTTACTAAGAGTACTAATTTGCATGCGCTTCAGGTGATTTCTCAAGAGTAATTGTGTGAATGACGACATGTGAAAAGAAGGTAAAGAAAACCTCTAAATTAGGTTTTTTGCGTGTGCTAAATGTTAACGGCAGCCATGCCGAGTTCGGATCTTAAAGAGACTCCTGGGAGAGTGAAACTAAAACTTAACGCACATATGCGTAATTACATGACAAGTATAACCCCGATTAAAGCCGGTGAGACGGTCGACAAACTGTTCAAAATACAATATGAATGTAAAATTAAAGGCTGCAGACATTAAAGTGCGTTTTGTTGATAAGGGACAGGTAAATGAAAACCTTTTCACAGGCTCTTTTCAAATGATGTTCAACCAACTATACTGTGGCAATAATACAGAAAAGTATGACAAGTAAAATGAAGAAGAAATATTCAAGATTCTGCACTATTTCTAGGTCACTATTCAAATTTCAGCAAATTTGTGACATTAACCATGCTAACTCCATGGTAGAAAAGGTCAGAGCCCTTCTATTGAAGCACGTGTTCAGGCGACACTTGGGTGCATTCTCATCAGAGGCTTTTTTAAGTTAATCAACTTGCAGCCATTGTTCACATATTATACATAAGACTGTGCCTCAGGTTTTCAGCAGAACATTTCATACCTAGTAGCACTGTGACAGTGGGAAATATGGCATCAGAACAAAGTGAAAGTGTCAGAAGTCAAATATTTATTCTTAGCAAAGAAGGGCTTTCTCAGCGTCTAATCATGGCTAGACTGAAAGTTTCTACGGGGGCAGTGCATGGCACTAACAGAAGGGTTTATGTAAGGAGACAAACTGAAGAGAGAGCTTCACCAGGACAAAGAATAGTGGCGGTAAATAGAAAATTAATTGGCAGACACTTCCACTTTTTCCATCCTGAGTTAAAATCCTTCCGATATCATGGTGAGAGCCTGCCCACCTCACATCCCTTTCTGGATGCCTTCTCCTCTGTTGCCCACTCAGTAATAAGCAGTTATAATTAGACCAAAAACTGTTTGGCTGTTTGACCTGCACTAATTAGAAAGTTTGCAGAGGAATTCAGTGCCAACATAATGAGTCATGAAACGGTTCATTATGGCCGAGTCGGGAAACGTTCTCAATCTCAATAAACGGCCATGGAGCCCTGGCAGGCCAGTCTGAACAGGACGTGCCCACCAATCGGCCCATTTCGCCCTGCAAAATAGAACAGTCACACTTTACACTCCAAGCTGTTAATATTATGGGCGCAGCTCCCCGTTTCTCTGTCTCAGTCGTTCTTTTTCTATCTCTTGACACGCATGGATAAGCTTCTGAATGGTTTTGAAGATATTGGTGAGTGAACGGGCTGTGAAAAACCTATTTTGGTGAAGCATTAATTTCCACTGCCCTGAATTTAAACAAACAAAGCAGTAAACAAAAAAAAAGCCAAAACAGTTTCATCAAAAGGTTGGCAAAACCAAGATACTACCAGTTTGCAATTAGTTTATGACCACGGTGGAGAATGTGCGTCTGTGTGTGTGTGTGTGTGTGTGTATGTGTGTGTGTGTGTGTGTATGTGTGTGTGTGTGTGTGTATGTATTTATCCTTTCAGACGTGCCTTTATCTGCAGAGCTCCAGGGACTTGGGGAAACTGGGAGGCTAGAGCAGAAGTCTAGAACTTGGTAGACTCTGGGGGAAGCAAGAAGCCAATTGATATATACAGACGGGTGACAAATTAAAGTATTTTGACAGTATGATGTAAATCATATGCTATGGCCTTCTTGCAATCACCAGATCTCAACCCAAATGAACACCTATGGGAGATTTTGGACCGACGTGTTAGATAGTGTTCTCCATCACCATCATCAAAACACCAAATTGAGAGAATATCTTTTGGAAGAACGGTGCTCCATCCCTCCAGTACAATTCCAGAGACTTGTGGAATTTATGCCAAGGTGCATTGAAGCTGTTCCTTCGGCTCGTGGTGGCCAAATACTTTACTAAGACAATTTATGTTGGTTGTTTCTTTAATCTGTCACCCGTCTGTATACATTTGGAGGCAAATTTAAGTTTTTAAATGGTGACAGAAGAAGATAAGGCCTCGATGAGTTGCAAAAATATTTCAATATTGCAAACAGTTGTTTCCTTTCAAACACATTTTTTGCACAAATTCTTTTGCAATATCACTTTTCCCTTCAGGTAAATTTTTGTGTTCATTATTTTGTTCTTTTTATGTGATACCTTTCTATTTGCGTTTGGGTTTATTTTGCTTTTTTGGTGGGTGATGGGGAAAGAGGAGTGAGGCATGACCAGAGAGGAAGATACAATGTGTTCACATCATGTCATCAGCTTGAGCTTCCACACAACCCCCCACAGTTTACCTCATGGCTGCCCAGCACAACACAGGACCACAGGCAGTGTTGGGCAAACTACTTTAAAAGTTTAGTTAGCCTAGCAACAACTGTAACTGAGCTAGATTAAAGCTAACCTTCAGAGAAATGTCGCAAGCCTCACGTCAAGCCACATAGCAAGAGTAGCTTAACTACATCGAAGCTACATCCATGATGTCACCTTTTCTGATAATTTCAAACAAAAATCAAAAGAAGTTGCGCAACAACAATTTGACCTCGTATTTTTTTTTTACGACAGAACACACAATTAACAAAAATTTGGAAACAGCTCCATTGCGTTGACTTACAGGCTACCTTTTTTTTGATGAATAAAACAAAGTGGTTAACCACAAACAGAATGTTGACTGTTTTTTAACACCCACCTAAACGCACTGTATACTAAAAAAGACCAATTCTATATGCTGCCCTGGTTAATGGTAGTTGATGGACTTCACTTAGTTGAACATTAGCTAATGTTAGTGGCCAGTGATGTGAACGGCTTCCAGTGTTTCTGTGTGGGGGTGACGTGACACATACTTTCTGTCATACTTACTTTGCGCCTTTCTGTCGGGTCACGACTTACTCCTCTTTCCACAATACCCATGTCAAAAAAGGGCAAAGGTAAAAAAATAAAAAGAAACGCAAAGGGAAACGCAAAAAAGTAGTATTGCAAAAATAATTATATTGTTAGGGAATAAAAAGCCACAGTACTTATTTTTTTCATCAGCATTAAAGAGCTCAATTTAACTCCATATCCATGGTGTGTGTGGCTTTAGAACAAGTTGATATAAAAAGTGAGTAATGCCACCTTATGCTCCTAAATGCCCCCCACCACCTGCATTACGACATGACTCTGAGACACTCACAAGGTTATACTGGCATTAAGTGGTAAGAGAGTGCCACTTATGGGCTGCCTACGCTGACCTCAGACATCACTGCAGTAAAAAGCTCTTAGGCTGGAGAGAACTTTGGCACTTTGTGGTTTCAAAGTCTGTGCTGCACCTGAGACAGAATAACTGTTAAGGACTTTGCTACTGATCATATTGTTTCATTGTCCAGTCTCCTATTTGGCACAACGGAGCAGAAAATAGAGCTGAAAGGGAAGAATGGGTTTGCCCAAGGTCACACAGCAGAGGAGAGCCTGGGGCTGGGCCCAGGACTTCCCTTTCTCTGTCCAGGGTTCTAACATATCCTGGAGGACAGATGCAGAGAGCTAAGACATTCTCTTAGATTCTGCTCTCAGACCCAGCTTCTCAGGAA
>JAOUQW010000015.1:5783092-5794680 GCA_028565825.1 Olivaichthys viedmensis
AGAAGAGAGATTGATACCACAGTGGATCAAAACAACAGTGAAACATGGTGGTGGATTTTCAATGTGGTCTCAGACTTCTGGACTTTCACTGTATATAATTTAATGTTGTTCTCTTTGGAAATACAAAGTTGTAAGCAGATACTGTGGTTTTACTACAAGCTGTGATATTGGGTTGTACAGTTATTACACAGTAAAATGTTTCATACCTATCCTGTTAAGATGCACATGCGATCATGCTATCCAATCCCTACTGGTTAACCCCATTAACCTATACGAGTAAAGTGTTTTTGTTGTTTTACTCTGACCCTTCCTCTGCTCTATATCTGTATTTAGAAAGCATGCCACTATCAATTCTCTCCATCCAAAACTGCAGGCTGGTTCCATATTTATACAGTGTCTCATATATTACTGTGATTTTATTAGGCTCTAAACAGACCCTGTTTTAAGTGATTTGCTCTGTTTTCTATGTCTGGTGCATATTTGCATTGATTAGATTGCAGGTAGTTTATTGCTGGCACAATTGTGGGAACCTACACTAAACACCGTAAAGGAGTCGATATTATACAGTTTATGTGCTTTTATTAACCAGCACATGGAACAGCTCACCCCATCTCTCCTCATCACCTGCTGTCATCACTATCCCATCAATGCTCTTTTACACACTCTCCCTCATTCCACTATGCCTCTCTCTCCTTCTCATTTCCCTCCTGCTGCTCATTTTGAAATCAATGAATTTCAGAACTTCATTTCCTCGCATTTCCTATTTGCCTAAAGCGTTGTTCTCATTCAACGATGTTCTCAGTCTCTCCATCTCGCTCTCTCCTCTCTCTCCTGTGACATCTCTTGGGTGATGGTTACCCAATAGTGCAGCACTGACCTCAAAGCATCAGCCTTGTCCAAAACTGTCTGAAACATTCCGAAGCACAGACAGTTTGTGATGTTTAACACAGCCCACTGCCCATCCTCTCGAGGCCTGAGCTAGTCTCATAATATATTCTTCCCTACTCTGTAAAATGCATTCATGTGTCTGGTTTGAAAATCTGGACTGACTGATGCAAGACTAACTCACATACTGGTGTGTATAATTTAAGATTAATCTCTGATAAAAGCAGTATTCCCATCAAAAAGTAGTTTAGCAGGAACCGTACATCGTGTATCTGGTGTCAGTCCATCATGTTATAAAAAGTACTTACAAAACCTGCAAGTCCTTAAGGAATAGTTAGCCAGCTACTTATCAATTTATTAATAATTATCTGCCGTGAAATCCAAAGGTAATTTTGTTGTTGTTGCATGCATAAGCATTCAGTGCAATGATCTGTTAATCAAAAAAAGATTAATTTCTCTTATCCTCACCCCCAAATACAATGCCCACGAGTGCCATGTTATTTTGGGTGGAAACACCAAAAACAAGATTGTGGACGTTGTAGTGAATGGGTCACCTATTAACACAGTCAGAAGACAGTCATTTAATAAATTAGCCACAGGCTACCAGCTGCCTATGCTAAGTAAGAAAGCTGTGTCCGCCCACATATAGCCTATTACAGGCAAAATGACAAAGCAGTTTGGTTCCAACTTGTAAGACGTTACTACCGAAATTAACAATTATTTTTGAGTGAACAGATACAGATATTGTTTTTAGTACGTTTAAGGATCTTCTAATTTGGTCAAAGGTTTAGTAGTCGTTAGTAGGGCTTTGTCGCTCCCTCTTGTCACACTGTTGTCACGGGAAGCAGGACACAAGCGCGACCCGTTCAACAAACATTTATTTCAGCGGGGACACAGACAACACTACACACAGCATAACATAAAACAAAGCGAGACAACACAGGACTGACACACAGGAATACTTATACACTTACTAATTACACAGACGGACAAGACACAGGTGGGATCAATTACAACACGAGACAGGAACTAACAAACAAACATGAGGCGCGTGGCGGTCTCTAGGCGACGAGAACCATATGCGGTCACATGCATCGCAGCGCAAGGCAAGAAAACTGTCCCATACTGAATATTTAAGTGTAAAAAAATACCTGTGGTTCTAAATAATTATTAATCGATCAGTTGTCCAGATTTATCAATTTTTCAAAATTGCTTATTGTCACAGCTGTAGTAATGACAACTAAAAACAAACAGCTGGAATCTAACAGATCCAACAGCCTTCATTGACTGTCGGGTATGAAAATTGTAGATTTTGCTACAGAACACAACTAAGCCACTATCAGCTTCAGTCAAAGGACACTTAGTCCTCTGACTTTGACTTCTGACCTTAGAAGGACTACACTAATGTCAGAAAAGCTAGGATAACTTGTAATTAGCTATAATAAATTTTGTAAATAAAATTGGCACATATTCTGTGCATGAGCATTTGTGTCATGAAGCACATTGATCATCAGTGAAGAAGTGAAGAAACAAAAATTATGTTACACATTTTAAAAAATGTTAAACTAATTGATTGACTGGATGAAGGGTGAGATGGACATCGCAGTAATATTTCAAAACAGAATGATGACGTTTACATTACAAGGTTGAAATGGCCCAAAGCCAATTCTCTGCCTAAATGAGGCACAGATCTGATTCATACAGAGCTGTGTAAATCCACAAATCCGATTTTGTCAAATTCATGTGGGTTTTTGTTTATTTTTTATTATTATATAACACTTCACTGCACATATGCATATCGCTGCCATCATCATCCCGTGTTGGCAGTGTCAACAGCGGATAACTTGAAAATATGGAAGACTGCCAGTAATTAATGCAAAAGCATCTGACGCAAAGATTATTTGCTCTGAAGCTGTCAGCTGACCTCCAGAGCAAATAATCTTTGCGATGAAGGCTTGTGTTGCTAGTTTATTATTTTAATCGCTACAATAACGGACTGTCTTCCAATTTTAATGTGCTTTGTTGTTGTTCATGACACATACGTAGACATTGATTTAAAAAATGCACACTTTTCCGGCACACTAATGACAGATATGAGTCACTTAGAAACACGTATGTGAACCGTCAAGACATAATCTGAGCAAAAAATCGAAACTAAGTCAGGAAACTTGTAAACATAGCTCAGTTTTTTTTCTAACCTTGTATTCAGTGAGTAAATTTATGTGAAAGTAAATCAGCAAGCGTATGTACGATATAAATTTAAGACTAACAATAAAAACACATGATATACTATTGACATTGCATTTTTTTTCTGCAAGAAAAACATTTTAAATTACTTACTTTACACAAAGAACAATACAACTTAAACGTAAGGTTTTCATTGCATAGTGAAATTGTTTATTATACAAACTGCCTGAAATTAACTTGGGTATTCATAAAAATATTATTTAGTAGAATCGACATGAAATCCATATAATGTAACACATTGTTATGGGCAAACTGCGCATCATGTGGGCTGACACGCAACTTCCACCTTCGTAGCTTGTCAGCTATTTGTCAGGGGTTTTTTTTCCAGATGTCTGCTGGGGTAAACCAGATGAAGCAAATAGGCTACTTAATAGGCTAACTGTTTCCAAGGTAACATCCGATTCGCTAGAATAGCGGAAAAAGAGCAGGCTAGTTTCTGAGACGAAACCGCTGTGGCTTTACGAGGTAGAAATAATTACAACCTTTTGTGCTTTGTAATATTGTTCTTATAACAATGTCGGACTAAATTATGCACTAATTTAATAAAAGTCAGGGATCGGTAGACATGGTACTTTTATTTCCTCAAAACAATTACACTTCAATTTCTAAAAGGTGAAAATGACTGTCTCGGCTGTTCTAGTGTTTAAACCTCGGGTGACATGCTAAACTAATGTTAGCTACTTCTTACACTCTAAAAGATCTCACAAGCTTCTCGTTATGTTAATGTTGACAATGACATGCCTTGCATGCGCATAAATTTAACAGGCGTACACAGTCACATAAAACATTACTTGTAACTCCCCGCAGGACAAACCCTGTGGTGTCACCAGTCGCAGAAACTGATTTGGTAATATAACGTCATAATTAGGGGCCGGTGGGGGTGGGGGGGTGGTTATGGAGCTATCCTGCAGATTTTTAAAGTGAGCAAGGCTGGAGCAAGGTGATCTCATTACCTGCTTAGTTAAGCAGACTAATACAACACCGTGGGCATCGATAATATGCTTTTAGGAATCCAATTTTGTCTTATTGGAAGAGACAGAGGATCAATCTCCAGGTTTTAATGTTACGATAAGGATTCTGAACTATGTTAATCTCTGGCTAAAGGCAGCAGATGTATAGCTGTGGGTTCACTGGGAGGTTTATGTGGCTATGTATGTAGTAATAGAAGTTCTCTACACTGAACATTCTATTTTAGATACGTATTTTTATATTATATTTTTTTATGTTTTCCAATCCAGTTCTCAGGAAAGGATTTAGCAATCAAGAACCCTGAGTACCTGGTACAGTTGTGCAGAGAGCTGAGAATTGGATTAGAAAACAATGCTCTATAGTCAGCATCTAGAATATATTGCCTCTTTGTCTGCAATATTTTTTACAGGCAAACTCGCTCAGCAAGGACAATTTACTCTGAGACAGTAATTCTCTTGGTAAAACAGCCTAAGCAGCAAACAATGTGGCCAAAATAAAAATATTTCTCCAATATTGACCAGCCACATTTCCGTGTGCTATAAAGTGGAACAGTCCAGCTGTGAGGCTCTCACCTCCAGGGCTTTGCGCTTGCTGTTGAGCAATTTGGCGATGTCTCGAGCCACCCTCTCCACCAGGTCCTTGGGCGAGTTCCTCTTCACATCAAACTGACTCCTCTTCTCATTGTAAATCTGCAGAGGGCAAAGAGCAAAGGACAACGGTCATCCAATGTCAATCAACAGCACAGCTTATTAGTTGAACAGTCCGTGTCAGGATATTAACATAAACCTTAATATAAAGAGTCTTGTAGATATTTTATAAAAGTAAGACAGTCTGCTAATGGTAAATTCTATAAAAACTCATCTAAACAAAAGGACAGTAGTTCTCTAGAACGTTCAACTGCTGATATTAACCAGACCCATCAGCATTTATAAAATAATCCTTCCGATGTTCCTAACATGTAATTTAATAGTACCATTAAAATGGAGGGATTGCTAGGGAGGTGAAGGACAGTGGAGAAAAGAAAAGTGGATTTAGGGCTCAGGCACTCCAGATGTCAGTGATTTCCATTTGATTAAAGGCAGGAAGCCTGCTTTCTGCTGGCTGAGTCAGCAACGCGCGCTGTAGTCCACAATCGCCTGCTATCCCCAAGGGACTTCCACTTATCCCCACTACCCCAGGGACTCCATTACCCACAAATCCATCTCTGTAAAAGTCAACACTTGGTATAGAGAGCCAATGGCAATTTCAGTGGACAAATAAAAAAAGGGCTTATTTAAAAGCGTGTGGCACCAATAGAGAGACTCTGAGCCATAGTCTCGAATGCCACGTAGTAACAGCGTGTTCGTTTACAACCACACAGCCATGCAGATATTAACTCTAATAAATAGTCAGTAGTAGTGAACAGGGATAGTATAAGATAATCAGCCAATGCAACATGCTGGTATTTCTAATGGGATAGCAAAAGAAAGGGTGTGCCTTTATAGCCTAGAGTTAAAATTTTGCTTCTCATTTATTTTTCGGACACAATAATCAAGCCATGACAAAAAGTCGTCAGGTCGTTTAAAAAAATAGTGTAGGTACAAACACAATCACACACGCACACACACACACATGCACGCACACACACACACACACACACACACACACAAAACAACATTAGGAAGCCATTAAACTTGCAAAATGCATAAAAGACAAACCGCAGAGGTGGCTGATATCAAATTGATTGGCTATAAGCCTCCTGCATTTTCAGACCTGCTTTTCCAAATGACTTCCAATTTGTTTCTAAATTAATATTCACTCCTTTAATGTGTGTGCTCTAAACTTTTTGGGGTAGACTTAAATAAAAAGGATGCTTAGTAATGTTGAGCACCGTACACTAGTGGTAGTGTACTCACGGGCTGGGGAGGTAGATGTAGTAAGAGGAGATGCAGCTTTTGGCCACTGGTGAAAGCTTTGGATGCCTTTTGCCAGTAAAGTGTGCTATACAATACTCCTACAAGTGTTGCAACTAGGGATGCACCCATACTGTCTTTTCACTCTCAATACCAAAGCCTACATTTCTGGTGTTACCCCGGGATATTTGTGTGCAAGCACTATATGTGTGTCTTGTGCTTTAGATTTTTCTCGTTCCAACTAAAACGACTAGGTTATAATGGGCAATGTTAACCTAGTGAGGCTATGTGTATCTAATCTTGCTATGCCACACATAAGAATGAACTAATACAACACAACTGTATAGGTCCAACTTGTGGGAGGCCAGAGCTCACTAGAGTTTGGTTATTTTCCTGCTGAAACACACAAATCAGTCACAAGGTTTAGTATGTGTGTTAAAACAGGGACATCATAAAACTGTGCTTGATTCCAGCTATCCAGGACCACAGCTGAAAGCTCCATATAATCATCATATTATTAATAACTTTCACACACTGTGTCAGGGTCCAATCACGATACTGGTATTTGTCTTGGTGCATCTGTAATTGTAACCTTTTTTTGCCCCTTGAGGATATACAACTGGGATTTGATTGAGTATTATAGGGTCACACCAGCTGCAAGGCACTGTGATCATTTTTCATCTTGGATGCACAGGTGAATTATACAAAACCAAATGTAAATTGATAGGAGCACTTTTTTTAACACAATTGGCATGAGTACACTTGCTCACTATTCTGATAATGTGTACTAGGTTAGTGTACATCTAAAGACTCAGTGGCCACTTTATTAGCTACACTCATTAGCCATTTTAACAGGTAAACCTACCACATAGGTGTACTTTGTATATATACAGTATATATACAATTATTGATTGTACTGTTGCTATGCACAATTTGTCACTCGTACCAGCGCCACACACTACCATGGCAGTGTCACCGCTGTGCTGAGTACATACATATACACATACACAGACGTACAGGCTGTCAGAACAAATATTACTGTTCGAAAGCTATTCGTATTGTCATGATATTTACATATTCAAAGGTACAAATGTTTAAGATCCCATGTTCTACTTCTTATGTAGGTTCTGGGTAGCCTAAGAAATGGACTAAGACATTTCTCGTCAAATATTAGCGACAAAGTAGGTAAACAAAACGGATCAGAAACAATAAAGTTTACAATAAAATTATGATATCGCCTCTTCTTGATTTTCTTTGCTTATGAAAACTACACAATTTTCACCTTCTGTGTATATATCTAAAATTACATTAATAAAATTACAGGCTAATTAATATTTGAATGCATTCGAATACTAAGTCGTTCAAGTAATTAAAATTAGAATAAAAGGAATTCAAGGCATTTGACAGCCTCACACACACACACTCTCTCTCTCTCTCACACACACACACACACACACACACACTTCACTGGCTCAGAGAATGAAAGTGTGTGGGAGGAAATGGATGAGAGTAACAGGAGGTAAAGGGTCTGTCGTCTGCACTGGGCCAACATATCTGCTGTTCAGGACCAACACATGATGCAAACACACACAAACACACACTCACACCCTTCACTGATCCAAAGTGAATGAAAAAGAGCCAATCCAAGCCAATATGCTCCCACTGGCAGTTACACACTACACACGCTTAAGTACATGCTGGATGTCCTGCACTCCCTCCCATACAGAGAGAAATACACACCGTAGCAGGAAAATATAAATGTACACATTTTCCTCACATTCACCCCACACACATATAAGCACTGACAAAAAGAGGGTGAGGCAGAGAAAAAAAAGGATGGATAAAAGAAAACTCAAGAGACAGGGAGACAGACAGGGAAAGGAATTGCCAGCAGATGTTTCACAGTGGGGTGTCGTAGTGAAAATGTGCTGTCCAAAGAAGGGTTCTGTTTCTGCTTTTACTATTACTGTGATCCAATCAGAGAGGCTACATTACATCTGCATCGTTTACACCTACACGAAAAAAAAGCAAGAAGGCTAGAAATAAAGAAAGACTTGTAGCATCTAAACCTAGAGACAAACAGAGCTTGATGTTTACCAAGTCTCAGTCCATCATTCGCAATTACTACTGTTGCTGCAATAAATAGGCTTGTGTGTTCCAGCGTCATTTTAGTACACTTATGGCCATTTACTGGGTCTAAACACTTGATTCCAGGCCAGATCGTTCCAGGCAGCCACCTCGTGCCTCGTTTGACCTTGCGTCTTTGTTGTCTGTTTTGCCTCTGTTAGAGGGACTTGTTTGTTTGTTTGTTTTCTGTTGGTTTGGTGTCTGAGGCAGAAGCGCCTCAGCTTATCGGGCCGTGAACGCAGCCTGGTGACAGAGACAGATGCAGCGTCATTAAGGAATATTAGTGGACTCCGCCAAGCAGACAGCGGATCCAACCAGCCTGCGGAACAGTTCAATAAAACAGAGATACAGCGGGGGAGAGAAAGAGAGAGAGCGAGAGAGAGAGAGACAGCTAAAGGAACCACGTTTAACGAGTGAGAAGAATGCAGCTTCAGAGAATAGCATGTGAGTGCAAAGGTTCAATAGATGTGTGACAGTATGGAAAGGGCTAGGGGAGGTCAGTGACAAGGACCATGCATAACAAGAAGGTTAGCCCCTGTAAGGCTGAAAACAAACAGGCTAATAAAGGCTGACGTCTATCTATCTAGTGGGAGGGAAGGATCGACATTACTGGAAAATGGCTTTCACTACGTTTCACTCAATGGCAAACATCTGTATAGATGTAAGACTAGAACTCTGTCTAAAAGGGCTGCATGATTCTTGATGAAATAAGAATCCTGATTTTTTTGGCTTAGAATTGAGATCACGATTCTTTGACACACCAATTTTGACCGCTCGTCTGCATTTTTAATTTACTGATTTCCTAGAACATTTGTACTCCAATAGCTTAAATCCTAAGCAAAAATAACTGCTATTTAGTATAAAACTTTAATCATATGAGGGTGTCAAGAGCGCAGTGTGTCCTCCCAAAGTTAAAAGGAAACCAGTAATATTAACGGATGGTTAAATAATGGCAATGTTTCTGTTCTTCTGCTGATAGCAACTAATAAGCCACTCGTGGCCGAAAATCGATTAATAAACTCGTTCTATGCCTAAAGCGTCACTGGCAAGTTCTGACCCGGGACCGGGACAAGTGACTCCATGAATGCGAGTGGCAGCAATGGGAGGTCAAGTCCCTCACCGCCACCATCCAGGGGTGACTCGTCACGCGGCTGTTGGACCCGCCTCCCGACCAAAAAACTACCCTCTGGACGTGGTATGGGGAATGCTGTTGGCCGCAGCGGTCATCCCAGCACCGCCAGCCCGGATCACGAGCCTCTCCGGAGCAGAGGAGGAAATCTCCCTTGAAATATATGTGCGGGGGCTGATGACGGCCGCCGAGGCCGTCCCTGACACCGCAGGAAGAGTATCAGAGTTCTCTGATGCCGCAGGAGGAGTGGCCGAATTCCCTGACGCCGCAGGAGGCGTGGCCGGGTTCCCTGATGCCGTAGGAGACATAGCCGAATTCCTCCAGTCCACGGCGAATACGTCATCACTCCGCCCCTAGGCTTCGGCGTGTGATCTCAGTTCTCTATGTTGTGTTAGTCTAGTCTGCCCTGTCTGATTGTGATAATTATTACTAGCTGTTCCTTGTTTGTGTTCCCCTTTAAGTATCCCCGTGTTTCTGTCTCAAGTTGTCTTCTGTTGTGTATCATGTCTCATTGTGTGTGTAGATGTTTAGTCTGTTGAATAAATGTCTGTTAAAACGGCTTTGCACCTGTGTCCTGCTCCCCTTACTACACCGTGACACTGAGCAGGCATGACTCACTCACCCCATTCATTAATTTATTTTATACATTTAGTCGTTGTTTGTTTAGTAATTGGGAATTGAATATTCAGTACATTAAACATCTGTTTAGGACAATGTTGTTCTCACTACAAGCGGGGGGTTTGAGTCATTCACAGCTTAGCTTTCCGATGTTGTTTCTCCCCTTTTTCTTCTGTAGACTCATCGCGCTTGAGGTTCGTGCGTGAGGTCATTTGGTACAACGTCTATGGTCATTGATCACAGCAAATAAGAGGGAATAGTGGTGCTCTGTTTCATGCAATGGTTGCCCGAGTGCAAATGTTGAAGTACAGACGCTGTTCTTGAATCAAATTGCATTGAAAAACAAATTGAGATTGCGATTTTAATACGACTTATTGTGCACCCCTAGTATCTACTGCATCTTGTCTCTCATGCAACTTTTAATCAATATAAAAAAAAACATGTACATGGGCAAAACTAACATTGGTGTCTAGCTTTCACTGAGATCAAACTGGTAGTAAAACATATACTTTACTGATCATATCCACACTGTAGCCTTGACAAGTGTTATTAATACACCTTTTTTTGCCTGATCATCAATAAACCTCAATGACGCCCACACACACATACAGTATACCTCATTAATCACAGCATCATGAATTGACCGGAGGTCGTGTACTGGCACTAACATAGCTCTAATCGAGCTCAACCCATGTTTAGCTTCAGAAAACATGAAGAGAGCTGTCTGTGTATCCAGAACATCCACCACATCATACCTGCAGGGAGAGATCAGTCTCACAGCACACTCCCTTCAATAGTGCCTTTCACAAACTGCACATCAGAGAACACATTTTCCAACATTATTCAGCTGCCTGATTTCCAAATGCAGTCAAGACCTCTAGACAAATCATTTCCAAATGAAATATTTACATCCCAAAGCATCTTTATTAGTAGTATAGTATTATTACTAGTCTTTTCTTTGGTCTTAATCAACCTAGAATATGCATCAGAAGAAAACAAAAACAAGTAGTTTCTATTATTGAATAGTTGAACAGAAGTACAAAACTAATAGAGGTACTTCTCCAAGGGCTAAAAAAAACGCACTCACATAGCTACAAACATTTGACTCCCAGGCAAACATTCTGACCATTTCAAATGATTATCTATGTTTTTTTTTTTAATTTTCACCCCTTTTCAGTTCAAAAAAGAAAGAGGCTAAGGTTGAGTATGACGGTTTACAAGACATAATTCAAATTGAGTTGTTCCAAATAAACCCAAACCTCTCCTGATTAAACGGCCAACCAGCAATTCTCACACTCACTCTGTCTCTCTCTTTCTCTTTTTCCTCAGAGTATTTGTCTTAAGGACAGAGACAAACGGTAGTCGTTTTATCAACTTGCTGGTGGTGCTTTTTGGGTGTTTGTGTGTCCTTCCATCCCTAAGATTTTCTGAAACCAACCAACACAAAAAGCTTATTTTTCTCCTTTTCGTCCTCATATTTCTCTTTCACTATACGTCAAGACAGAGTACGTGTTCATAAGCACAGCTCTGTCCAGAGATATCCTAATCTTATGCCTGATAAGTGTCTACATATACTATTACATATAAAGTGTGGTCCAAAAGTCTGAGACCACATTGAAAATCCAGCACCATGTTTCACTGTTGTTTTGTTACACTGTGGTATCAATCTCTCTTCTGTTCGTCTCCTTACATAAACCCTTCTGTTACTGCCATAAATCTCA
>JAOUQW010000015.1:5823200-5841773 GCA_028565825.1 Olivaichthys viedmensis
CAGTTACCTCAGAATTACATTATACTGCTTCATTTTTGTATTTTTCCTGTTATTGTGACCCAAAATGTAATGTAAACCTTTTTGGAGAACCTCTTTATCTTTAATTTTAGGTATAAGTAGTATGCATAGTATGCCATTTTGAACATCGCATATAGTGCACTATTTGGGTGCCAGCTATTTTGTAGTGTTGTTCCTTGGATAGTTCACTAAATGATTACTCATAGTACACTGTAAATCCATTGTATACCCAATGCACACTATTTTCCAAACAGTAAATTGGTCATAGCAGCTCTTTATTTCTGACAATAATAGTTGAGAAAAACATCCTGTAATAAGGGATAAGGTTAGAAAATTATCATATAAAATGAATTCCGACTGTTTTTGTACATAAAGCCACACAAAGATTATACATGGACTATGAGGAAATAAATAAAATACAAGAAATGTTTACAATATGGGCATTTTGATAAATGGCACCTCTGTGACTGCTGCACATAACTCGCCGCACTCTCTTGCACAGATGTCGGCTTCGGAGTAATAACTGAGTCTCATCACAAATAAAAAAATAAATAGTGAACTATCACTAGACAGTTTTTTAAAGTTTTTGCGATCTCGAATTTTATATGACTCTTGCTTCTTTTTGGCATTTCATACTGTGGGGAATTGTTTGTCTAGTTTTGTTATTGGTAGTGGGTGTTTCCTGTGGTTGTTGCATTCACAATTTTTCTTATTAAATACTCCTTGAGCACTTGTGCTATAAACATGTACCGAGCGTTTTGTGACAATATAGTAGTGAGAAATGATTCGATTTAAATTATTCTGAATTATGCCAAACAAGTTTGTGAAATTTTTTAATATAATGCTCATTTTTCACTGGAATGGTTTATGGCCATTTCTGGATTTTTTTTTTTTATACATATTTTTGAATACTTACACAATTGAATGCATAATATTCACATTGTAGTTCTTCAAAAAGTGCTATCTAGTGGTGCATGAAACTGAAGCCAGTAGGTTAGAAAAAGAAAAACACAAAGTATTGTCTTTTCTAATCACCAGTCTCATTTTGTACAGTTTCAGAAGGGTAGCCACATGTGTCTTTATTGAATTAGTTTGATTTCTAGATTTCTTTAGGGACAAAAACCTAGTGGGCCTAGTGGTCTCTAACCACCAAATTAAAGCCCCCAGATTTATTTAAATTATGAGGGGCTATCTTACATTATATATACCAGCTCTATGGAATGATAATGCATTAGAGAAACTTGCACATTTTCTTTCCCTCAGTGCATATCGACGAATTCAGACCTATAGTAATTTTTTCTGTGTCTCTGTGTGACAATCAAGAGCAGTGCAGATACACACAAACACATGCATACATACATATGCATACATACTCATCCACTTAATTCTGCTTCCGAGTACATACAATTAAAACCAGGTACTAGCTTAATAACTTGAAGGAAATTGTGTAAATTGTACTCCCTGTTCTGTTATAATAATCTCATCTGATAATAACAGAAACACAAACATTGGCATTGAGTTTAAGCTTTTGTCCCCCGAGATGGGATAGGATTTTCAGATTTTATTCCAGAGGAGTGGCTGTTCCAGATGAGATGAAAGCAATGACAAACATGCAAGCATTCTTTTGTTCTATAACCCTTTGAGTCAGTCTGCAAACCAGATTACAAAGACATGTATGAGAGTTAAATGTGAATTTTCAGTGTGAAAATATCACATAGTCTGGACTAGATACCCACAGGGACCATACAGATGTCACTTGTTATCTGTTTATGCCATAAATAAAAAATATCATATACATGCTACAATGCAATGATATTTTGTCAGCTACTGTATTCTGCAAGCCACTTAGCATGTACAGCAAGTAGATAGGTGTTTGACAATCCCAACTAAAAATAACACATGAGGCAGAGAAAACCTAATCTGAGTTAGAGATTCTATTTCTTACCTATATCACAACACAGCAGTGACATATATTCAGTCACAGAGTGTGTAGTGTGCAACACATTTTAGCTCTTGCCAATGAGTTTGGCTTAATTGGGATGAAAACAGCTCCAAAAGTCACTCACAATTTAGATTTCTCCTGTCAGGTTCATCTCTGACATTTCTTAGAAAGCACATATAAGAATAAGACATGAATCCTTTGGGAACAGGGCCCTAGATTCATTGAGGAATTGGAAGACAACCTCAACAAGATTGCTTCTCCATAGAATAATGAAAGTTGGGGATAAATAAATATAGTAGTAATGCCTTCTGGGCCAAAGGTAATCTGCCAATGCCCTGCATTTCATGATATAGTTATTTATGTTATGGCTTTAAAATAAAATGCCAACCTTTTCTCTAAAAACGTACAGGAAGAGCTTCGTATTTTGAATTTAAGTGGGTGACGTTGCTATGTATTTTACAATCAAACACACAAATCCATAAGAACTGATTATACAATCCATCCTCAGTGATGTGTATATGTAAATGGTGCAGAATTACCCAATGTTATAAGTAAACTCACCAAGACATGTTTGTCTAAATGAAGACTTCTACACATTCCTGCAGGGCTCAACACTGCCTTGGCAGTGTTCTGAAGGAGCCTGATTTCACCTGTCATAACAACTTGCATGTCACGTAAGCCCCTGTCATGACTTGGGGCTGATTTTATGTTAAGCCAAGCATGTTTTTGTTTCCCCCCATGCACTACTCTTGCCTATGCTGGGCTGGGATGCAGCACCCATCACTTCTTGTCTTCTCACAAACGCTTGATGATAGTTATTTTTTCCCCAGCCTCTGACCATGAAGAAGATGGTTACGGTACATGCACGGAGACATGCACTGAATATCTCCAAGTTACTCAGCTGTAAAAAAGCACGTCTTCCATGGAAGAACAGGAAACTGTTGCTAGAGTTATTCTGCAATGTTATTCAGAAAGGTTTTTGTTGAGGCCTGAGTACAGATCTTGCCTGGTAAAGTCATCAGTATTAAATGAACATCTTGGAGACTGAGGTAGCCACTGAGGGAGACCACTTTAACACTGCAGGTTTTGATTTAACACGGGTGGTTTTCCTGTGCAGGAAATACTTGTTTTAGTTACAGTAGGACAATGGATATGCAGGAGCATGCTCTCAAGAAGATGTTTATCATGATGTTTTAGCTTACATGTACAGGTGTGCATCTGGTATGCATGCCTGGGTTAACGCACCCCCACAGGTGACTGACCATGTAGAGAGGAATGCGCCAGAGGGACGCTCTCACTCCAGTGAGAGCGTATATGCCATAACAGTACATGTTCTTGTCATGTTTGGTATCATTTTACAACAGAATACTGAACATTTCATGGCAGACAGTGTGGTGAACTCAACATTAATGTACCGAATCAAGAAATAGCATCCACAGAATATAGTTGTACACTTGGTCCCATGGACCCTCAGCCCTGGGGGGCACACACACACCTTATCAACTCAAAGAGAGTACCCTTTCTCAACCAAATAATCTGCGAGAGCTTAAAGAGTTGTCTGTTTTATCGTGTTTTTTCAACTTGTCATGATGTAAAGTGAATCAGAGGAGAATCTGTATCTGCATCTGTATCACGACAGATGCCAAGCAATAATTAGCAAAAATAGTTTTATTGATGGTGTGGTTCCATATGAATTCCCAAACAAAGAGTGGAGTAATGATCTGGATATGCTGCCTCCTCTTACATTTTACGGATATCTTTTCATATCTTGAGTTCCTATACTTGTGAGTAATTTAGAGTAAGAATAAGTCACTCGAAGCCCATTTACAGTTTACAGATGGATCGGACAGGATCCGCAGATCCACAAAAAGCCAAAATGTGATAACACAGTGGATCAAATCAGAATTGTGCTTTATTGACCAGGTACACTTATGTATATAGGAATTTAACTCAGTTGTTGAGCTCTCACTGTGCTTGTAGACATTACAACAAAATGACAAGGACACAAACATTGGTAATATAATAATCAAGGTATACAGCCAACATTAGTTACAGTGCCCTCGTTGTTCTCCACAGCGATTCTATTAATGTTTGCCCTATTGTGTTATTGACTGTTAAAATAAGCATATATGTTTAAGCATATTGGCATGTATTTAAGCAACAAATAAGCATATATTATCTCTGAAACTTTGCTTCTCTCGCTTTTCCTCCACACATGAAATGGGTAAAATGACAGTCCACTGTGGTTTATTAATGTTTTGTTTTTTTTATCGTGTCTGTCATGGGTGCTGTTGTGGCAGTTTATAACACAACAGCAGCTTCCCACCATAATGACTCGAACACTTGGTTTGTTTGAAAACTTGTCGACTAGCAAGGTTAGCTATCTAACTAGATGACCGACTAACCACACCAAAATGGCGTATCACCCACAAGACACTGCATGATGACACATTCTCAAGCCCTATATACTTGAATGAGGAGGGACCCATAAATCCAAAACGGATTGACAAGATGACATTTCAAACACATTTGAAATCACAGTTAAAATCTGACAAAAATGGTGAAAATAATGTCACATGTATCTGAAAGAAAGACACCAATTCGCGCTGCGATTACTGTTGCCACGGTTACAGCAGCAATGTTGGTGGGTCTCGTTTTAAGGATTAGGGGTAATGTAGTACCTCAATGGCACTTCGGCGATAAAATACGATTATTATTATTTTTTTAATTAAGTTGAAACTAAACTAACCGATGGCTTCTAGTAAATGAGGACATATGCCCAGTAAGAAGAATCCCCAAAGTTCCACTTCCACAGTCAAATAGTTGAGGAGTTGCAAGCAGTTTTGTAGTTATAGTTGCCACGGCCTCCACTGACCGTACCACCCCCACACCATGGGAGGTCCCCATCGCCCGAGTTTTGAACTTCCGGGTCAACGGTTCACTCACCTGTTCCCCATTACAGCTTCATTCAAAACAGTATTTAGCCAGCACACACAAATAGACACATTGCGAAGTCTTGCCTCTTCATTGATGTCATTACGGCAAGGTTGTTATTGGATTGTGATTTATGTTTACCGATCTCTATGCCTGGCCTATCGTTTACGGATATTGTCTCTCTCTTTTGGTTTGTCTGCTATTCTATTGTCGACCCTACGCCTGTACCCTGACCTACGATTTGTGGATTACGTTACAAAAATAAATCTCTGCACTTGGATCCTACCTGTTGTCAGTGTCAGTCTTACAATAGTGGCACCTGTGGTCAAATTATATGATATTTAGATGGTGTCCTCAAAGTGTCCTGTCGTTTAATGGTCAACAATAAGCCTGTCAAATGCCTGCTTTAATCTGATTAGCTGATCCAATTATCAAGTCATCCTTAAACTTCCACTTGCAGGCTAATTTAATCATTTGAAAAAGCGGTTACGGAGAAACAGTTATATAAATGTTATAGCGTCACCAAGTTGTCCGTTTAGATGAAACCTTGGGTCTGCCCTTAAAATGAATATGTGCACCAAGTTTCATGAAAATTGGAAAATGCGTTCACACAACATAACTCATTTAGGTAATATTGCCTAATAATGCATAACTTCATTGGTCGATATAGGTCAAAAAGTTTGGCCAATCAACTTTACTTTAACTTTTTCATGCATGAATTGCTGAGAATCAGGATTTTTTTCTTAATTCTTTTTATTTTCCTTTAAGTGTGATGACTTTTATAGTTGTCTTTATTTTACATGAATATTTAAAGGTTATTCATATGTCCACTCAGGTGGACAGTATGCATTTGCATGTTCACTTTCAAGTAATGTATTAATATCCTATTGAATATAACAGTTGAAATCATTTGAAAATTAACATAAAATGGCATTTTAATTCTGTAAATAACAATAATGGGTAACATACTGCTCTGGATTATGGCAAAAACAACCCTAACTATAGAACGTTGCCCGGTGAACACTGTATGCCTGCACGTTTCCAAAACATATTGCCAAAAAAAAAAAAAAACACAATGAAAAGTACACAAGTTCCCAAATACTCCCTTAGATTAAATTCAGCAACACTGTCTTTTCACTGAGTTCTTGAAACAGCAGTTAATCAGCTTTAACCACTATGAAAATTGGCAAAGCACCCAGGGCACACAGGCTCAAGACTGCATGCAGATTTACTCGTCTTGGACACTGCTCTGTGCTTCAAAGGAGGTGGGGTCCCACTATGTCTTCCTCTTTTGCGGGTCTCGACAGAACCAGCGTTAATTAATGCACGAGCTACAGATGCCTTGAAATGCAGAAGATCCTTCTTTTCCAACCCTGACATTCTATATAGCTGCCAGGCATTCACAGTGGTCACGTCCAGAAAGTGAAATAACACTTGAATGTACCACCGTTTGTTTTTGTGTCTATGGGGGTACATAGAAACACACTGATCCATGAGATCTACACCTCCCATGTGTTTATTGTATAGTCTTACTGAAAATGGCCTGTGGATGTTGATCTTGGTTTTTTCTTTCTTGCTCCATCTCTGGGCCAAATCCTGTGGGGACTGACTAGCACAGGCCCAAGCAATGTGGATCACAGAGCTGTCTAACCATCGTATGACACTGATGTTTTAGGTGTTGCTAACAACAGAGCAAGCACCTCCACCTCCCAGCTTCTTCTTTGAGCTGCTTTTCACTCGAGTTTCAGCTGGGCCCCCATGAGCCTGTTATTTCTACATGTGCCGGTGCCGTAGATGCCCTGTTGTTGCAAAGTCTGAAGGAGTGGAATGGTACAAAAAAAATTGTCAAAAAACACCTTGTGATTCTTCTTCTGTATGTCATCACAGAGGCGCAAAACTACATCTGCACACATTCCCAATGCACTAACCTGTCTACGCCAGGCCATACCCTGGTACACTTCGAATCTATACATGTATCCAGAGGTCCCTGCTCTCCCCAACACTTTCAAACTACATGGTTTAGGTTTTTTTGGAATGTATTGCTTGATGGATAGGTGACCCTTAAAGGGAATAATCTACTCATCAATCGATTGACATTCTTCAGGATCAACTGCTGAATGGAAGGTCTAACACTGGTCTGATTTTGAAGTGCTTATCAGCATTTCCTGGCTCCTGAGAGTAATTATCCACAAAGTAAAGTTACCTGACAATCTGTTTCAACCTGTTAACAGGCATGGCATTTGCTATTAAATCAGGACGAATGATCTTGGGTATTTGACATGACCATATTTATTCCCAGAAAAGACTTAAATTCTACATTTTTCAGAGCCAGATTTTCTTTTCCTTTTTGGAGTGCATATAAATTTGTGTTGCGCACTATTTGATTTATTAAGTCATCAAGAAATAGATGCATAAAGAAATCTACAGGTTCTGTTCCCTCAACATTCACTTTCCACAAAAAAAAAAGTCTCCCTCAAACTGGTTGTCTTTGATTTTCCAGACATTCCTGTTTTTATCCCTCCCTATAGTGCTGTCACGTAGCTCATCCTCAACCTCCTCAGTTCCACTGTCACTACTGCTAGTAATCTTGCTAGTAATTTTGTTCCCTGGATGTTACTTTTTATGCCCATATTTTATTTACCTGCAAGGGTTTTTTCCTGTAGAAGGATTGAACAGAAATCACTGTTATTCAGTATTTCTGACTTTCCATCCGCCATCTTTGTTAAGGATGTCTTTTGTTGAACTTACAATTGCTTGCCACTAGATGGTGATCTATGGTGTTTGGAAGTAGCGTCCACTAAAGAGGCTGTTATGCAACTATGACATTAAGACCCATGCGTATAGAAGATAATGGCTTTTAAATAGCTGTCCACTGTAATGACCACCATGCCTGAAAGGGTTAACAACCTTTTGTCAGCATAGTTCGGAGATGATTCACAACAAATTTCATGAGAATTGCATGAACGGTCTAGGGATAAAAATCTAGTGGGAGGGCCATTAAATGGCAAGTTCGTGTGGCTGTATCCAAGGAATCAGAGAAAATTATTTTGACTGTACGCCTCATGTGACTGGTCCCAAATTTAGTGTTTAAGTCTTTGCTCCCTATAGCCGTTTAGCAAAAAATCAGAAGAAGATGAAAAAGGAGCACCCACCAAAAAAATTAAAATAAATTCAGAACAATATGCCTTCCCTTCACAGGGGTGTATTACATTTTTGCCACCACAGCCGAGAAGGTCAATGTGTACTGTACAGACTTTCATGTTGCTGTTGCGCTGCCCCTTAAAAACAGACAATGAGTAATTACTTACAATTTCAGATTTTTAAAACAGACTCAAAACAATTAACTCATAGCTATTATTACTTGGCTCTGTGAAATGCTTAATTCTAACTGGTGAAACTAAGCATTCAGCTAGCAGTTATTTCTGAATATTGACTGGTGCTATTTAAGTATTTTTTGGTAAAAACTTGTAAACTATATTGGTGATTAATGAAATACTCCAGAGTTTTTTCTATCTACTGCATCTGTGTGATACCAACAGATGGGGCCGGATCTAGGGGGATCTAATGAACTAATGAACATGAAGGAAGCTGCTGCTAGCGTGTACTAATTTAGCGAGCTAGTTAGCTTTTTTTGCATAGGGGCAAGGGTTGTGCTGCTAGCTTTGTGTTCGGTATATTAGTTTTTATAATGCACCAATTTCTGATCCCTAAGCCTCGCGTTACCTGAGTATAAGAATGCATTCCCTGAGCTGCATGCACTTTATGTAACTGCACTTGTGATTGGTGTATCCTCTGCAGCATGCGAGAGCTCCATCTCCACTCCGTCACGGGTTTTAACTCCTTTCCGTCATACAATGTCACAGTAAAAAAAAAGGAACTTGATTATTTTAGCTCATTTATACAAGTATAAATATAGCCACAAGCGGTAATAAGCGGGGTCCAAGCTGTTTCGCAAGTAGCGCCCCCAGTAGCCAGTATTTGGTCAATTGCATTGAACACTAAAGAGACCATAGATGAACATACCGTTCAAGTTTCGTGACAATAGGTCAATGCGGCACCTGTCAAGTGTCTGCTGAAAGCTGATTGGCCGATGGCAGCCATGTTTTTCAAGTAATCAAGTCATCATCGGAAATTGACTTACAGATTGTCACAAAGATGCAGAATATCAAATTTCTTAAATCGGTCTTACGGTTCATAAGAAACAGATATTTGAGGTTAACTTCGCCCCCTATAGATGACCACGCCCCCAAATTTCCTTATGTCCTCAGATTCTTGTCTAGAACAAGGCTTTGAAGATTTGTAAGAATCCTTCAAAGCATTCATGAGTGACAACTGTATAAGTAAACCTAGCTCCACCTCACTAGGATTGATTGGTATGTGCGGCAATATTGTTTAGAAATGTCAATGTTTTTGATAATTATTGAGGTTCACACTCTGCTGAGTATTCTGACACCAAGTTTGTGAAGATGCGCCAAAAATCCACAGAAAAGTTCGCGAAAGTAGGTTTTGCACGTTATGCAAATTAGCAAAAAATCTAAGTGTGCGGAGCTTAATGGTTCTTGAGGCTTTTTGGTTTGGTTTAACCCAAGGAACAAGTACGACAAAGAATTTCGTCTGTAGGCCATACTGGTCACGAGATATAGGCCAAGACGTATAACGCTGCGCTGTAGCGCCACCACATGGCCGATTGGGCTCATCTCGGTCGCCTGAGTAGCAGGAGGGACTACTACCTACTGACCAAGTTTCACATCTGTGCGACTTATGGTTTGGTCTGCACAATGCATTTTAGCGCAGAAAAATAATAATAATAATAATAATAATAAATATAGCCGCAAGCGGCCATCAGCGGGGTCCAAGCCGTTTCGCAAGTAGCGCCCTCAGTGGCCAATTTCATTGAACACTGAAGAGACCATAGATGAACATACCGTTCAAGTTTCGTGACAATAGCTCAAATGCAACCCTGTCAAATGCCTGTTGAAAGCTATGAAATTTGAAATCTGTCAGAAAGTTGTTGTTTCTTTTACCCTACATATAGTTGTCTTAAAATGACAGTGTTGTTTTCATTTGTTTGTTGCCATTATTGACATAATAAATGTTGAAATTTCTGTCCCGCAACAACTCTTGTATTCCTTTTTTCCATTACATGATATATTGTTCTTTATATCTTTCTTTTATTTATTCATCCAAACCAACTTATCTTATAAATAATCTTTATTTTTTACAAAAACTGAAGAAAAAACAAAACAAAATAGGCAATATAATTCCATTTAGTTTCTGGCATTAGACAGTCAATAGAAATTGATTAACAAGTGTGTGTGAGTGTGTGTATGTGTGTAATGGTTTACTGTGTGGATTCTTTTCCTCACCGAGTGATACTGACAAGCATGCTATTAAAATCACACAGCTCCAGTTGTACTGTTAGCTTAGTATTATTATTCTTTGTGATGTTTTAAAACTGTTATAACTGTAAGAGACATCTTCAATTGAGACAGGATACAAATGAGCAGTTGAAGGTTAAGGGCCCAACAGTGGAAACTTCGTGGGATTTGAACTCATGGCCTTCCATTCAGTAGCCCTTAACCACTACGCCACCACTGCTCGTATTGAGTGGATTGTTTCTTACACTTCTTGATTTACCATTGGTGGCTTTCAAAAACATTGTGCACGTGTCTGCACTTGTGGAATTAGTCACTCTTTATAGTACATAAACATTTTAGACTTGTGGTGTGTTAAAACCTATGACATAGGCAGCCCCTAAACTGGTGGGATGTAACCTCAATGATGAATAAGATTTCATAGCCCCAGAAAAATCTCTAAAGAATAGTAACAGTGGCACTGGAAAAATTCTCTTGTCATAACTTCTTATAGAAAACCTTTCAAAAACCATTCAAGTTTTGTGACTATAGCTCAATTGTTACCCGGACAAATGCCTGCTGCAAGCTGATTCCCCAATGGTGCCCATGTGTTTTATAGTCATCAAGTCATCATCACAAATCCACTTACAGATAACCACAAATATGCAGAATACCAAATTTCAGCTTGATCAGACTTACAGTTCCTGATTAACAGTTAATTAAGCCTAACCCGCCCCTACTTATGACCACACCCCAAGCTTTGCAGATGGACCCAGAATCTTGTCCAGAACATGCCTTTGAAGTTTCATAAGAATCAATGAAAGCATTCATGAGTCACAGCTGTTTGAGTAAACCAAGCTCCGCCTGAAAGGATTGATTGGCATTTGGCGACCATCTTGTTTACAAATGTCAACTTTTTTTTTTGATAATTATTGAGGTTCAGACTCTCCTGGGTATTTTGACACCACATTTGTGAAGATAGGCCTAAAATCCTCTGCCTAGTTTACAGAAGAAGATTTTGCATATTATGCAAATTACTTTACCTTTGAGTGGGCGGGCCTAAAAGGTGCAAAAGGCAAGTTTTTATGGCTTGAGCCAAGGAATCAGCCAAAGTAAGACTTGCGAAATGAGGTCTATAGTCAAAAGAGATATGCTTGATTTTAATTTCAGAAACATGAGTAGCGCCCCCCAGTGGCCATTTCGAGTGAGGTTGCATAGGGTGCTAGTAGGTCCCTATATTGACATTCCATTCAAGTTTCGTGACGATAGCGCAATTTTAACCCTGTCAAATGCCTGGTGCAAACTGATTGGCCGGTGGCAGCCATGTTTTTTTAAGTAATCATGTCATCCTTAGAGGTACATTTACAGATCCAGAAAACTATGCAGTTTACAAAATTGCAGCTCAATCGGACTTACCGTTCATGAGAAACAGCTATTTGAGAATAACTCCGCCCCTATACATGACCACACCCCAAACCTTGCATCTTGTCACGAACATGGCTTTGACGTTTCGTAAGAATCCATGCAAGCTTTCAAGAGTTACACCTTTTTGAGTAAACCAAGCTCCGCCTGGATGGTATTGATTGTTATCTGCCTGTCATATTGTTTATAAATGTCAACATGTTTTTGATAATTATTGAGGTTCACACTCTGCTGAGTATTTTGACCACAAATTTGTGAAGATGTGCCCAAAATCCATGGACTAGTTCGCGAAAGTAGATTTTGTACATTATGCAAATTAGCAAAAAATCTAAGTGGGTGGAGCTTAATGGTTCTTGAGGGTTTTTGTTATGGTTTGAGCCAAGGAATAAGTCTGAAAAAGAATTTCATCTGTAGGCCATACTGGTCACGAGATATGGGCCAAAACGTAAATCGCTGCGCCATAGCGCCACCATTAGGCCAATCAGGCTCATCTCGCTCGCCTGAGTAGCGGGAGGGACGACTACCTATTGACCAAGTTTCACATCTCTATGACTTGCGCTTTGGTCTGCACGATGCGTTTTAGCAGAGAAAAATCCTATCAAAAACAATAGGGCGCCTAGCACCTTTGGTGTTTGGACCCCTAATAAGTTCCATTGATAATACCCAAGGTCACTTTATAATGTCAAGGGAAAAAAAACTAGGAAGAAGAAAGGTGAACGTGTTGCGAGAAAAGGTAAGTTTTAAGATGACTCTTAAAAAGGGAAAAGGAAGAACAGTCACAAAGGCCCTGGGAGATGGCATTCCACAGTTTGGGGGCTATGGCACTAAAAGATCTTCCCTCCATTGGTGTCAGTCTGGTCTTGGGCACCACCAGTCAGTAGACCAGTATTGGTGGATCTAAGTGTATGCTGGGGTGTAGAACTGTAGGACCTCAGAAAGATAAGGCAGGGTGGTTTATTGCTTTGTATGTGAGAAGTAGGAGTTTGTATTTGATTCTCTGTGATACGAGGAGCCAGTGTAACTGTTGGAGTACGGGTGGAATATTTGTTGAGTGCTTGCTTACGAGTAAAGAATCTAGCAGCAATTTTTTTTTTAAATGTTGGAGTCTATTTAGAGTTTTAGTAGAAATGCCAATGAAGAGGAAGTTACAGTAATCTAAGCATGAGGTTATAAAAGCATGAACCAGGGTTTCAGCATCTTTTGAACTAAGTAAGGGTCGAAGTCAGGCAATGTTGCAGAGTTAATAAAAAGTGATTTTGGTAAGTGACCTGATATGGGGCTCAAAAGAAAGTGTGTTATCCAAAATTATACCAAGATTGCAAACATTTCTACAGGGTTTGACAGTGACACCATCTATGTCCATGGAAAATTCTGGAGTTTTAGAAAGCAGAGTTTTGGGAGCAACGAGCAAAATTTCTGTTTTTGTCAGGATTTAATTTCAGAAAATTGCATTCTGTTAAAGAGGTGGGAGGAAGAGCTGTGGTGGACCTAGTACTGAGATAAATCTAAGTATCATCTGCATAACAGTGGAAGCTAAGACTATGTTGTTAAATGATCTGGCCAAGGGGAAGCATATCGTCGCTGTCCGATAAAAACATGTATCTCCGAAAAAAACACTTTTTCATAGAGAGTATCATACAAAATAAATCAGAAATAACTGCATTTAGACACATTTCAGCTCAGAAATAAAAAATGGTCTTTATGATGTCGTCAGTCTATAATTTTATATTTAAAATGAACTTGTGTGGATTGTAGACAGAAAAAACTTACATTTCGTATGATGTAGTCACGAGTCACGGTTAACTTATGAGTCTGTTATTTATATTCCTGAAATCCAGTCGGTGTGAATACGTTTTGACATTAGCAGAGAGTAGTATTGATATTTTTGATCAAAATAAGCATATTTAATTCGTATTGAGATTTCTAATATCTGATATGCATAAACGCACAAATCGGGTACCTCGGGTTTGCGCATTAAGCTCATTTTACATCAGAACCGACGCTGCATGTGTGAAATGCCGCTACCTTTTAATTGGGGGGAGGGTAGATACGCGGTTTTGACGGACACTTCTGGCAGCCAATGGACATAGTTAAATAGACAGTGTGATTTATCAGCTTTTCATTGGTCATTTAGAGGTCAACTGTTATGGGTAGATATAGGTTTTTGCCCACATTCCATATATGGAAAAAAGTAAAAACCGCGAAGAGTGAAGATACGTGTTTTTCATCGGACAGCGACTATATACAGTATATGATAAAAAGGAGGGGACCAAAGACCGATCCTTGAGGGACACCTTGTGTGACAGGGACAGTAGAAGATTCATGTTTACCAATGTCTATGAAGTGGTATCTATTAGAAACATAAGATGTAAACCAAACATGAGCTATGCCAGACATACAGATATTGGAAAGGCAGGAAATACTAAAGCCAACAGAACCAAACAGATAGTAACTAAACAGGCAAGCAGATAGTACACGAAACCAAACCTTCCCTTAAGCAGAGAATAAGTCCAAGACAGAAAACTCAAAGCACATATTTGAATCAGTGATTGAACCAATTGACCTGTATGGCAATGAATTGTGGGGGTCCGCTTACCAATCAAGATTTTGGCAAATGGGACAAACATCCAATTAAGACCCTAAAGTGTTCTGTAAACACCTCCTAAAGGTGCACAAGAACACAACAAAATGCATGCAGGGCAGAATTAGGCCAATATCCATTAATCATACAAATTTTAAAAAAGGCAATCAAATTCTTGAACCACGAAAAACAATAGTGACCCCCACTCATATCATTATAAAGCTGTGCAATACCAAGAGTTGAGAAAAGACATCAGTTCCCTTACTTAACTGGTCCTGAGCCACTCTAAGTTTATCAATACACACAAACACGCACTAACACTTACTAACACCTTACAGGCTCAGATTAAAACAACAAAGTCAATCAGAATCAACCAAATTACAGTACAGCTGCAACAACAATACATCACCTAAAGGGAAACGCAGACAAAATCATAGAGCAAAATGCAATGCTATTTGGCCCTAATGTTAGCCTAGTCTTATTAGAGTGCCGTGACAGTTTGCTCTTTGATAGAGCTTATTTGAATGGGGGTGTTCCTTTTCATGAGGGGTGTTCCTTCCCATGGAAGGAAACACCCAGCTCCAGGAGGCAGCCATATTATTATTAGGGTCTTAAAGCCTTTCAGGGGTCCTGGGTAAAATTGCATGTGAACGCTCACCCAAGATCAGTTTCGCTACCATATCCAAGACAAGCCGAGTAGCAGAACTGTTAAAAGAGGCCCTTAATGCCCTGGAAGAGTCAGGGGAAGGCGCGTCGTCAGCTTCATGTATTTGGCCTAGCACCTCCAGGGCAGAAGAAGCTGCACGTAATGCTGTTCAAAGTAAGACAAAGAATGTTTGGGCTAGCTAGCTATCTTTGTCTCAGCTTGAGTAGGTTGCTAGTTGGCGTTCTAGGCTGTCTGCAAAGTACGTGTAGCGTTAGCCCTTATGACTTAATTTTTTAATAATTAGTGGTATTGCGACCATGTTATCTTTTAAATTCAATAAAATTTTATTTGTATAGCACTTTTAGCAATAGACATTGTCAAGATAAAGCAGCTTTACAATAACACCGTTGATGCCCAAGACTCACCTTCCTGCTTTAGTGGATATCTCACCTGGGTACTGTAGAACTGCTGCGGTAATCAGAAAGACTGCCTCAAGCTTACTCGAGGACTTCTATTCACAATATTATTTTACCAAACATTCCGTATCCTTTTAACACATTTTGTGCTGTTGCCTTTTCTCTGCAACTGCATAGTGTAATGATCATAATTCCCACTATCCAACGTCACCCAGAAGAGGTTTCTTCCTCATGTCATCTTTTTTTCCCTTGCCACTGTCGCCCCTGGTTTGTTTATTAGGGATCTAGATCTACATCCGGATTTCTGTAAAGCTGTTTTGTGACAATGTCTATTGTTAAAAGCGCAATACAAATAAAATTTTATTGAATTGAATAGTACTAACGATGGAGGAAGCATCTTGCTCAACACACTGAACAAGGTCAAGGTTGGCCATGCCCAAATATTTAATACGTTACTTATCGTTGCTTTCTAATGGAGAATTTCAGGCAAATTCGCTGTGAACTGTCTGTTTTCTAAAGAAAATGTTCGAAAAATTTAGTGGCGGGTGGAAAAAAGAGAAAGAAAAGTTACAGCAGCTGATAAATAATATAAAGAAAAGTGTGATTTTTTTGTAGCAGAAAAATATAGAAAGGTTTGAAAAGTTGGGACACAGAAACAGCGAGAATCTCCCGGCAAATGGATTCGAAATCTAGCTACCTAGCTAGCTAGCTAACGTTGATTTACATTCTGAACATTTATTTTACAGATAAAGCTTGTACTGCTCAAGAGTTCCATAGCCAGTTGAAACACTTACCGAAACTTCAGGAAGGAGGAAGCTTTAAGCTTTTGCGTACAAACGGCATGACGCGCTCAAAAAACCTTGAGTTAATTCCATGCCCTGGGGGGTGTTACACACCTTTGTATCTCACTGCAGAATCAGGATTTGGTTCTTCAATTTGGTTCTTGCACGGAAGTTATGATGGCGGAAGAGAGAAAGAAGATGCAGAAGTTAATGGAATGCGAACCACAGATGTTGGATGGAGATGTGACGAAGGAGAGAGTGAAAGAGGGAGAGAGAATGAAAAAGGAAAGGAGACAGAAGTAGTAGTTAGGGAATTGGCAGGAAATTGTAATCCAGGGAAAATGGTTAATGACCAAAAGAAGCACAGTCAACTGGATGAGAAAAATGTAATCAGGCAAAAAGAACCCAGACTAAGACAACCCAGGCAAAGAGGTGAGACACAAAGTCATCATAGTACAAGTTAAGGTCTGTGACCTTGATTTCTGTGATTGATATTTGTAAAACATTAGAAAGAGCACCATAGCTTGTAGAGCAGAGGTATTAAAAATCATAGAGATCAAGGGCTGGGTCCTACAGATTTTCCGCCTTTCCATTACCTATATCTAGGAGTCATGTGTGATAATGTGGCCAACCAGTTACGTTAACTATTCAGTTCACTACCAGTGATTAGAAAATGAAAAGACCAGAATTGGATTTAATGTCCAGATTTCAGCTCTAGAGTATATGGTCAAGCTGTATTGAAAATGTGTTATAAAATTGTTGGAGTGTTTTCCAGACCCAGATATAAAGAAAGCCATTAAAATGTGCAGACATCTACTGCTGAAAGACGCTGAGCATGAGGAGGACCTGACAATTAAACCGAACATGGGCCACAATCCAGAGGACAGACAGGGGGCAACTCTTCAATTTTACAAGGCCCCCAATGTAAACTGGGTCTGAAGTTGCTGGAAGAATGATTGGTCACTCAGTCATCCATGGCGGACCTGGATTGGGCAGCTTGAGTCCTTCCCTCTTCAGTGCGCTAATTAGCCAGGAAGAGGATGTGCCTTAAAGACTGCCCAGTCTTGGATGCCAAGGACATAATTCCAGAAGACCATTGCATTACAGTATTGTTACAAGCTGTTAAAGGTTGCATATCTATACAATTTTCATAATTTACAGATTGAAGATCTAAAAGCAAAAATCAACAACCTCTGTATCAACTGAGACTTGCCTGTTGTTGATTCTGAAAATCTGTATTGACACATAACTTTATAGTTATTGATTGAACATAATTTGATGCAGTAGAAAAGGTTGTTGCAGTAAAAAGTGAAAATCTTTTTGACCTTCACTTTTGCAACCAAACCTAAGACTTGTTTGTAGTCATAATTCTTTTTTTTAGGTCCTCGGCCATAGAAGAAGGCAGATCAAACAACTTTGGATAGGCTTAAAGAAAAGTGGACTGCTGCCTTTACTGGAGGAGAGGCCTGAGGCTATGAATATTGTCTTTCCTTGAGCATCCAATGTTAAATATTACAGCTGAGGTACTTATGAATGGAATCAGTTTTTCCATACAATCTCAAAACATACCCTCTCATTTTGCAGACGCTATGTAGAAATAAACCCAGAGAGAGGCACCAAGGCTGGACGGGGAAAAGTGCTATCAAGGAAAACAGGCAAAACCACCCATAAGAAAACAGCAACAGTTAATCGCCATTTCTCCACACTCTTATTGATTAATACTCTTAATGATTCCAAGATGGCAGCGCGGTAGCACGCAGCGACCACTGCGGGTCCAGAATATATGGTGCTTTTGTTACTTGTAGCCCGTTTCAGTAAATAATCTTAGATGTAATGTTCATCAGAAACATCGGTGAACATGACCATCATCGCAAGAAACTGCTGGACATCGGAAAACAAAACTCTACTCTTTGTAACCATGGACTGTTGGAGAAGCTATGCAACTTCGGAATTCTTCGTGAGCCGGGCCTCGGGACTGCGGCATTGCCTGATGCCGCCGGCCGGGGGAGGGGATGCCGAATGCGGGCGGGCATCCGTGCTAGGCTAAAGGCTAACCCTAGCCGCCCAGTCTTGCCATCTGTCCTTGTCTCCAACGTCCGCTCTCTCGACAATAAACTGGACTACCTCAGACTTCAGCTAACTACCCAGCGTGAACTGAGGGACTGCTGTGTTTTTGTTTTTACAGTGACGTGGCTCAACGACAGCATTCCGGACGCGGCCAATCAGCTAGCCAGGCTAACCGCTCATCGCGCCGACAGGATAGCAGCACTGCCCGGTAAGACTCGCAGTGGTGGCCTGTGTGTTTACATTAATAACGAATGGTGCAGTCGAGTTACTGCTCGTTGCTGGTGGAGTTTATGACGGTAACGTGCCAGCCATACTGCCTCCCCAGAGAGTTTACCACCGTGCTCATTGTCGCGGTTTACATTCCACCCGGCGCTAACGCGAGGGAAGCGCTGAATGAACTCTATGGGGCTA
>JAOUQW010000015.1:5865768-5881029 GCA_028565825.1 Olivaichthys viedmensis
AAGACCAAGAAATACGGTTGACCAAGACCAATGTTGTGTATTCATCGTGATTAGCTAGGAGATAGAACCTTATAAAACCAAGTTTATCTGTGTGTTTGGAGATAGAACTTTTTAGTTTTATAAATATTACACCAAAAACTTTGCAAAATAAAAAAATAACACCACAGGAGAATAAAGTATCCCCCAGTCATGAAGTTTAAGAGGTTAACTCATTTTTGACCAAAATACCAGATAGAACCTTAAAATACTGAGGTCACGTTATGCCTAAGCATAACCTTACCATGTTTCTTTTACCAACATATAAAAGTATCCAATTAAACACTCCAACAAACAAAACCTTTGTTTCTATTTACCTGGGGTTAGATCAATGTATCTCTATCCGCTCATGGTTTGGTTAGCACAGTGAATAGATGGTTAGCACAATTAATCAGAACTGGACGTTATGTAACTTGAAATGATAGTTTGATTTTTTTTCTTCATTTACTAATATGGATGTGGGTGGGGTTAAAAAATTGTACAGCAGCCGGACACTAGAGGGTGTCAAAGACATTTTGGCTTCACTTTTCACCTGCTGTCAAGTTGTCCACCTTATATAAAAAGCATACACACATATTCACTTCCAGCTGTCACTGACTACTAGTGTTAGTTACTGGTCACCTAAGTGGAAGTCATTAACTACCGTTAACCAGGGCAGCATGTTTTAAAATAAACTGAGCCTAGAAGTGTAAACAAACTCAATGTGATAGAGTCTATGATTAAAAGCAACTTAGCAAATTAATGTGCACCCAAACACTACACATACCAGTGGTCAGTGTTGGGCAGTAGTATCACTTCAAGGGGTGAAGCTATTAGTTTAACAACATTTTTCCAGTAGTTAAATCAAATAGCTTGTCAGTAACTATTATCGGCCGAGTAGTGGAGTATTGTTGATGAAGGCTACATTATTTCATTTTCTTTACATACCCAATATATATTCGGTAGCAAGCATCTGAACCGCTTCTGTGGCTGTACTTGATTGTGCATGTCCAATAGCAGAAAAAGAAAAACAGAAAAAGGTCTGTGACCGAATTCTTGGTTGTGTTCAGGGGCGGACTGGCCATCGGGACGTTAGGGAATTTTCCCAGTGGGCCGCTCCAAAATGGCTGGCCATTTTTGTTTCGTTTTTTGCATTCTGTAAACTTTTGATCATCAGTTTCCTGTGTTTGTGGACGCATGTAGAATAGACAACGATGGAGCGAAAGCAGAAAGGTGGTGCAGAGAAAAATTTCCATTTTCACACAACCCTTTGTTGTTTATAGCTATATTTTTCTTATTTCTGTGGCATTATACTTTGGACCTAATGTAGCCCTATGTCGTAATACCAGTTGATACACTTTCATTCATGTTATTTTGGACAAATAGTTACTTAGAATGCTACTTAAAGCAAATTCCCGGGCCTAATTTGTTCCCAGCCCACACCGGTTGTGTTTAAATGCCCCTCTGTCAGTCTTCTTATGACTGAAAACATGACTGAATCCAGCGCTAAACGCCAGTGTGGCCAGATACTTTCGCTGTGGGAAAAAACCACAATCTTCTACAAAAAACATAATGAGACCAAGAGGAACCTTGGAACTGCTTTTACAAAATGGAAAAACTTGTTGAGGGTGAAGGGGATAAAGTTGGACAGAGATTTAGCTACACTCCTGGACAGGTAATGCAATTAGCCCCGAAAATCCAAGGTTTGTCCAGCATCCCACACAAATAAAACATGTTTCATATAAATAAAACAATAAAATAAAACGATTGATCAATGATCATGGGGAGCAAATAAAAAAAATTGTTTATTTTTTTGTTAAAGATTGCCTTAAATGTGTATAAAATATGTATAAAATTTAAACATTTAGTTCTGATGCAATGACAATAGCTGCTTGCGTTAAAAAAAAAAACTGTCATGGGCAAACATGATTGGTTTAAATAACAATTGAACTAATGCGCAGCCTTGAGTGTCTATGGTGGAGTCACTATAGAAGAGCGACATCAATAAAAAAATTAAAAAGTTTAGCTTAACGAGGAGACGTTAAACGGAAGAAAATGGGGGGGGGGGAGAGACTTTGTTCATATAACAAAGACTAGGAGAAAAAATACTCATGGTTGAGATCTGTTTCTGGCGACTGCCAAAAGGGCGAGTGCACAATTTGCAGCCGTGTTTTCATCATCACACATGGAGGAGAGGGGTGTATAGAGGCATGGCGATGGTGAGAGTCATAAAAAAAACACCCACACACAGCAAAGAACTGCTAACACTACTTTGACAAGCTTTTTATTTTCCAAACCGAAAAATAAGTTAAAGAAAAAGCACTGAATCATCAGGTAAGAAAGCACATCTAATTGATTGTTAATTAGATATTATTATATTATAAGCAAAGGTTCAATATGTTAAATAATATTCTTTATCTTTGGGGTCACTTTAATACGTAACTGTGCGCAGCTGGTTTATATTACTGTCTTTTGCTACGCTGAAGCCTATTTTACACCAAAAGTGATGCGACACATACAGCAAACCGCAAGCGCTTTGGAGTGGGAAGGGAGAAATGAGGACACCGGACGCAGGAGTTTTTAGAGAGAGAGACACTGGTGCGCTTTTATTTATATTTTTCAGCCGGCACGTAAAAATCTCAACAGAGGAAAAAGTACAACGTAAACCTTTCTGAACTCTGGGTTGCTCACAGGTTCCTTGTTCATGTGCGCTCTCTCTCTCGGGTAGGGTCCCTCTCACTGCAACACAGAACATATAAATAGTTTTCCATTAAGCATACACAGGTGTAGACACTCACTTGTTACCTGCTCAATTTTGGACAGCCTTCATCAAAGTTGAGTCAGATGATGTTTAGTAATTGAAAGATTTTTTATATTCATAACCATTCGCTGATGACCTACGGAGTTGACGGCAAGGCTATATCTAAGCAGGGATTTTGCATATTGACATCAAACTCGGTAGGTGGGTTCAGGATCATGCCACAAAGGACACCTTAAATTTGAACCAAAACCTTTTTCGCTACTCCTCCTACAAATTGTGTCCAGTCATTATCAGATTTGAGTCAGATGATTTCCGACAAAGGTTATGGAATGGATTTTTGATATTCAAAGGCATCCACCCATAATGCACTAATGATGTCAACAGCAAACACCCCAAACAGGAAGGGTATATCTCAGCAAAGCCTTTTCGTATTAACTCCAAACATTAGATACAGTCTTTTGTACCATCGTGTGACAGTACCAATGGACTTTCATGTTTTTTGGTCACTAGGAGCTGTTATTGGAAACAGTACTGAGGTCATTTGTCATTTGTCATTTTCAGGAAACTGACCTCAGCTAGCTAGGGTGATTATAGTGGTCAAAATTTTAATAATACTGACTGTCTATAGTTAAAAACTTCCAGTACAAAATTTTGTGAAGGATTTAATAAAGACAAATTTCACAGATGACTAGACAAACTGATGATATTCTTAATACATATGTGACATACTGTAGTTAAACATACATGAATCATTCCCTACTTCATTAATTTCCTTTATTAATTCACTTTTTCTTCTTCCTTACTAAAATAAATGGCAGAGGTTGCGCAGTGATTGGAGGAAGAGAAGAGGGGAAACGATAGAGAGAGAACCCATTAGTTGCGCTTGGCAGACTTCACCTGTTCAGAAAAACTGTCTCAATTATGAACTGGCAATAAAAGATGGGATTGCCAGATTGAACCGGCCTGCTTCCCTCCATACGCACATGGTTTGCCTCCAAGAGGTGATTGATGAAGGAGGAAGAAGGAGCAGAGGGGAGCACAGACAGAAACTGCTCAGCAGGTGCTGGCTGAGATGGAGGATGGCAAATCAGAGGGAGGCCATTTTGCAATGCTGGGGATAATAAGGGAGGAATGATGATTATGTGCATTATCAGGTAATATGACTGTAGGTAACCATATTAAAAGACGACCTTGATAGGTAACTATATTAATGAACTTTTATATGTCTATTCATTCAAATCTGTATATCTGTGCAACATCACTGGAACCTGTGCTTCTTGAGAACTTTCTGCTGTCTACAGATTTGAATACCAGTGATGTAACATGGAGTCAAATACATGGTGTTAATAAACTACAGGAAGCAGTGTCCTGGTTCCACTTTCACTCACCCTGAGCTGCTTTTAAATGCCACTAGCCTGTTGCTTTGTTGTTTTTTCCCAGTCATATAACCTGTAGTGTAGCATGATATAGTAAAGCATTATGGTACTTGTAGCATTTAAGATATGGTCTACAAAAGGATCTTCGGCAATTAAAATAGGATTTCTCAGGTTCTAAAGCAGGGGAGGCAACTTTTAAAAAATGAATTGTAAGCCCAAGTAGGGGTTGGGGATAGGGAGTGTTCAACGTTGATTGTACAGAGAATGATCTTATTAAATGGACTTGAATTGACATAACCAGAAAGTTTTGTCATGTCTGTCCGGACAATCCCTGTTCACCTTCCATACTCTGTCCTGTTTTGTACCTTTTGTCTCCCCTATTTCCAAGGTCAACCTTTTCTGTTATTGTTTCCTCTTACTATGCTAGTTAATTAATCCCACTTATTACTTGTTACCCCTGTCAAATTTGTCTATTTAAACCCTCCATGTTTCCCTTTATGATTGTCACAGTCTCCACTGAAAACAACACAGGTAACCCCACACCGCCAGAGGGCACCATCACCTGAATACTAACACTTCCTGTTCACTCACCTGTTTCACACTTCACAATTACACATGCTGTATAAATAGCACACATTTACCTGGACTCTTTGCGAAGTCTTGCCTCTTTACTAATGACAATTCTGAGCGTGTTCTTACCGTGTGGATTTTCTGGTTATCGTACCTTTTTGCCTGTTTAACCGTCTCCAAGTTTTGTCTATCCCTTTTGTTTTGATTGCTATCCGTTTGAATACCTGGCTTTCCTCGACCCCTGGCTCGTTCATTTGACTACCGCTATTGGATTACGTTTGTCAATAAAACTCTGCACTTGGATCCTACCCTGTGTTTGTGTGAATTTGGGTCTTACAATGATCTGTGAAAGATTACGGGTGTATTTACTGCATTACCAAGCCGCTGTGTTTTCCTAGTCTTGTCTTTGCCATAGTTCCTAGTCTTTATTTTTCCATGGTTTTTGACCCTGGTCTGTCTGATTTTCGAGGAAGAATCACATTGTTTGTTACCGGGAGGCACGGTTGAGCATCAGGTACTGTTGCCACCTCACAGCTCCGGTTACTGTCTGTGTGGAGTTGTTCTCCCCGTGTCTGTGTTGGTTCAATGCGGTTCTTCGGGTTTCCTCTCACCTCCCAAAACATGCCAATAGGTGGACCGGCTACACTAAATTGCCCCCAGAGTGTGTTACTTTTGTGTTTTGCAAAAATTAATAATCCAACATTTGATTTTTATTGTCAGCTAAAAATAATATCAAGAACCATTTTTTCATATTTAAGAAATGCCCTTTCATGTAGAGGAATGTGAGAAAATATTATAAGAATAGATGTTTAACCTTGTGTGTTTGTGTTTGTAATTATGCAGGTTGTAGCCAAAAATTATATAATCAGAACCACAAAGCTATCTGTCTGTATTTTTCACAATTATCAGTATCGCTCCGCAATTTTCGGTTCATCACTAGTTGCTACGGTAATGTGAATGATTTCCCGAAAGTCTTTTAACTAGTTTATTTAACTATTAACCCACATATAACAATACAGAACAATTATCAATTTGTGTCCAAAATCTATTGCATACAGTAACAGCATTTTTAATATCTTAACATTGTAGGGGTTTCCAGCACTTTAAAATGTAAGCAAACTTCATCAGGAGATTGTTAGTTTGAATCCCAGGACCCAAAATTGCAGGTCTCGATGACCAGACAGCACCAAGCTTGCATAATTCATTTTCTGACAGCCTATTTTTGTTTTTTAAAGAAGTCAGATAAAATAGCAGTATTTTGAAAAAAGATTCATCTTCCAAATCTAATAAAAGAAATCATGAAATAAAATGGTATATCAGGAACTCAAATACAAAAATCATGGTGCATCATGGATTTAGTTCAGACTGTTAACCATCATCAGACAAACAGCAAACCACACAATTGTTACTTTATATACAATTATATGCACACATTTTTATTTTATTTAAAATGCTAAACCTGCTAGTTGGAATAACAACCACAAGACAGCAGCAGAGATAGAATTTCTAGCATTAACCTGATACTTCTAAAATATTATTCTCAGACTGAAAAATTAATTAATATAAAGTATGGATATCACCTGAAACTGGTTATTTGAGCTTTTCTGTGAAAAGGTTTTGTGGAAAAAATTAAATTCCAAAAAGGTAGATTCATAAGCATTTTTAATCTCACCTCTTCCTTTCTCTAATTAGATTAGAGCAAGAAATCCGCTTAAAGGCATCCTACTCATAGTTTGACATTCTTTCTCAGTAGCAAACATTACAAATTCGTACCTGAGATAACACTACCTAATAGTTTGTACTGTACATTTCACCATCCACCACTGTACTAGGTCAGTCTTTCACCTGAAAATCACAGCACATTTAACTGTCTCTTCTTATCCACCTGTGTTGGTGGAGAGCCATAATTCAGCAGAGCAGCCATCAAGGCCTCTACGCAGGGATGAAGATCAACAGCGACGCTCATGTGAAGGTAAAGTAAATGTGTGTGTGTAAGTGTGGCAGAGTACTAGTGTCACTGAACTGTGAAGGGGAGATAGCCCAAGGGCCAGTCTCCGATGGGGACCTTTCAAATCCCATTGCGTTGTTTCAGTCCCCCGCCCCATCCTGCTATTGAGGCAGATAATGCGCTTGGGTAAAGGTTACAACACACCCTGACATTTCTGCTGAAACAACTACGATATTCTTAATATCCTCGCTTGCAAATGTGTCTAAGGGTTTGCATTTGTATGAGTGTGAAAATAAGTTTTTCTAGGTAATCTGAATTTTGAGGGCTATACGTTTATAAAGAGAAAGCTAACTCTCTGAGAATGAAATCAGGGAAAATTATAAGAGGGGAGAGAAGACACTACTTGATAACAAAAATGATGTGAGAAATTTGTAAATGAAGAATGGAAAGCTGGTGTAATCTTTTGCTCTGACTGTGTGTGTGTGTGTGTGTGTGTGTGTGTCTGTGTGTGTGTGTGTGTGTGTTGGGGTGGGGGTGGGGTGGGGTGGTTGAACTACAGATCTCATCATTATATTTTAACTATGACAGATAATGTTCAGAGTAATCAGAACATCTCTCCTTCTTAATGTCATAGTGTCATGTCTACACAAGCTTGTCTTTCTCTTGTCCACTTTTCAACACTTTATTCCAGACCATTAAAATCAGGCCGCTTATGTCCAGGGTGAAGTTTAACATCAGCTACAGCAATTTTCAGATCAATAGTAAAACTCCCATTGTACAAATGAAAATGCTACCTACTGCTACTGCTAACAAATATACCTCAGTGCCTAGATTTCCTATTTCTATGTTCATATTCATGGTCCCTAAAATGCTGATGCTGATTCAATGACATAGTTAGTTTCAGACGTTGACTATTCTTGACTGGTGTGTTCAGCGGAGGAAAAGAAACCTCTTCAAATATTGAGGCCTCCGGTCAAAAGCCTGCCTCACACCCAAATTGGCCAGCACGTGGCTTTCTCTATATAAACGTATAGCCCACAAAATTCAGCTTACCTAGAAAAACTTATTTTCACACTCATACAAATGCAAACCCTTAGACACATTTGCAAGCGAGGATATTAAGAGTATCATAGTTGTTTCAGTAACCGTGTCACAGAGGGTTGATTGGACACTTTTAGTAACCTCTCTTTCACACCGATAAATTATAATTCATTACAAAAGAAGGCAGTTTGATCTGCCTCTCCAGCATTGCAATCAGCACGCACCCACAACTAAGTGACCACCGTGTCATTCCTATTCAGTGCTGAGACGCCCCGGCGGGCAATGAAGCTACTCTTACCGTTAACTGACACATCTCTCCTCACTATGCAATTTATTTCCCAGATTAGCACAGGGAGAGAAATATTTATGCGAAAAAAGGGACTTTGAATAAACTAAATATAAAATAAAGGTGGAGATTCTGAACTGGATCTATGGGCACATGATGAAAAATGATGAAGCTGAAATGGAATACCAGTGTTATTGCATTGGGAAGGGGAGTGAAGTAGGTGTTTATTGGTAGCATGTGTATTTGTGTCTATATATGGCAATACTTAATTGTCCACTTTGACCATTGACCTTGATCATATTATGTTTATACAGGTGTGTGTATGCTACCCCGATAACTTGAGGATAATAAGGCTATGTGCTTTGCCAACTGACAATGCAAGACCAGATGCCTTTTCAGAGCAATTGATTGGGCATTACTGAAAGGATATGGCCCTTTGTGAGACATTGACTGGCCAGCATAGAGTGAAGAGGCCTTCTGATGGCAATTGATTGGTCAAAGTAATTTTCCTCCTGGATGAGCACCAGTCAAACAACTTCTTTTGTGAGGAATCTTCCTGAATGTGTGTGTGTGACCATCTTATTTTAAGTCTAAATGGGCTTTAGAGGTGGGGGCGCGGTACATATGTTCATAGAGGAATAAGATATGTGACATTGTGTTTGGTCACTTCACATCAACGCTGCAGTAAATACAGCAAATCCTGGAAAAAAATTTACATGCCAGCACACTCATACACAAACGGTGCATTATACATTGAGAGGACTGTTGTTCTCTAAATAATTGTAAATGTTAATCATCAAACAGAAAAATGCTATTGGTGCAAGTAAATGAAATACATGGCCTTAATAAAAAAAAAAACTCTATTCCAGCATTAGGGGGAGTACTACTTCATAACACCAGCAACTTGAACAACTCAGACATTCCTTCAGAGTTTGCATTTCACTAGACCTCGGAATGCAGTTTTGCTGCTAACAGTGGGTAGAGTCTGGCCTGTCCACAGACATGTAGAGGGGCGGTGGCTCAATATTGCAATTCTAACAGTATTACTGCAGTAATACAATTTATCTTTCATAAAATTTTAAAGGTATTATTAGTAAAAGGCTCCCGAGTGGCACAACAAAAAAGCGTTCGCCCTATTGTCAAGAGATCGCGAGTTCAAATCCCAGTGATGCCACAGCCATCCATGGCAGGGAGTCCACGAGAGCATAATTGGCCCTGCTGTCTGGGTGGGAAAGATTGCATTACTCTCCGTTGATTAGAGCAACACTAGCCAATCGTGGGTGCCTGTGAGCTCATGTATACAGAAGAGGGCAGTTAGCGCTTTCCTCCAAGTGTGTTCAGCTGCACTGTGAAATGCATGAGAAAGCAGTTCGAAAAGATGCAGTGGCTGGCTTCATGTGTCTCAGAGGAAGCACATGTTAGCCCTTACCCTCCCCGGTTGGTAGCTGTCATGCGATAGGGAAGAACTAGTTAGTGAGTGGGAATTGCCAATGACCAAAATAGGGTAAAAAAAAAAGTTATTCGTGCTGTTTGCCTGCAATTACATGGCAAAACTGCCGTTGTATTTTGGAAGCAAAATTGCAGTTCTAGAAGCTAGAACTAGCTAGCCTTCTTTTGACACTACTTTTGCTGATTGGAGTCTCTCATTCTTTATTCAGCACATTCTGTATCAGTGATGAAGTTGCTGTTCTCTCTCTCAGTGAACAAAGCATTATGTATTGCTTCTGATGGCATGGTCACTTTTGGTCTCTGCCTGATCATGCATTGGATACAACTGATCCAGTTTCGGCAAAGCATTTTAGAGTTCCATGCACTGCCCCCATAGAAACTTTCAGTCTAGCCATGATTTGACCCTGAGAAAGCCCTTCTTTGCTAAGAATAAATATTTGACTTCTGTAACTTTCACTTTGTTCTGATGCCATATTTCCTGTGTCACAGTGCTACTAGGTATGAAATGTTCTGCTGAAAACCTGAGGCACAGCCTTATGTATAATACGTGAACAATGGCTGAAAGCTGATTAACTTAAACAAGCCTCTGATGAGTCGATCAAATCTAACTGAGTGTTATCTGAATGTGCTTCAATAGAAGGGATAAGTCTCAAGGAAATCTGACCTTTTGTACAAAGGAGTTATCATGGTCAATGTCACAAATTTGCTTACATTTGAATAGTGACCTAGAAATAGTGCAGAATCTTTCATATTTCTTCTTCATTTTACTTGTCATAACTTTCTTTGTTTAAATTTTTCAAAATTCTAAAACTTTCTGTTTATTTCCAAGTTTAAATTAAAAAAAATCCCAGATCTAAATGTCAAAAGGTTGTGGCAACTCAATGTACTGCCTTACCAAAGTGAGAAACTGATTGACTGCTCCTGAGAGGATCAGGAAGCCGTGGCCATGCACCTTCTCTAAAACAGAACACAGCAAGTCAATGTCGGGGGAATTTTCGGATTCATCTGGAGGGACCTGCGCTGTGAGGACCCACAACATGTGTATAAAGGCAGATGCTGCCATTTGGTACAATCAGCAACTCATGCTTCACCATATATACTTTGCAGCAGCATGCCTAAAGAACATTTCTACCCTACCTGGTGCCAAATGAAGAGTGGACGAGCTACATAGCCTGCTTGTTGAGCTGATCAGAGAGAGTGGCCAGGCATTCAGAAGAAGGCATGGATGGGATTTATTAACCAAAAATGCATGTAGTCCTAGCCACATGCAACAATAATCATCAGAGCCACTATAGTCACCTGCTAGTTTTTGGCTGTATTGTCTTTTGGCAGCTTTTATGGATTTTTGTAAACCACCTGGATTTCTTATACAGGTCACTGTACCCAGAGAGAAAGGCAGATGTTCATTTTCTTAGACACATGTAAACATTGATATTCATCCAAGGCTTCTGGTTAGGGTGAGTGCGGTCCGACTGGGAAGGAACACAGTAGTTGATTCAAAAATGAACACGTCCATGACAGAGTCTGCATATTTATCCAAATCCTTTGAGAGGGTTTTAAAGATGGACAAGTCCGCAGTTTTGAAGCTCAGATTTGTACTCCATATTCGGAATATTAAAAACAAAATGCTGTTAAAGCTATGATTTATGTTTACTGTGAAGTGCCATGTACATTTCATCATTTGTCCTCAAATGTAGATATAAAGAAAAAATGTAGGCATACTTTTTTGATTAAAATAAAATGCATCTCATATTCATTGTAGTATATGGTATAATACATGTTTTACAGATTATAATATATGCTCAATACATTTACCCATATTAACTATAAAATATATGTAAATAGTACATGAACAATTGTCACTATTATCCATAAATTGTCCAATAATATTATGGCAGTAAATAATATTATGGCTCATGTCTCTTCTTCGCCGACGTCACAGTACTATTAAATGTTATAGAAATATTGGGGGAAATGTTTGTCCTGTCTAGAATCCTCAATCCTCATCATGTATACACCTACTCACTCTCATGCTCATATTAGCATATCAAGAGTTCTGAGCCTTTCACTTTTTTTATTTAAATGGTTTGAATTACAATTTGCAATTCTGTACCCAAACAGCAAGGTTTCCGCAAGAGTTGCACATTTATCCATATCAATACAACTTAATACCCCAACTTAATTTACCATTTAAGCCTGCATTATAGATGGGCATCTATAATTGCGACAACCCTGGTAGGAACCATAACCATTATAAAAGACACAATTTCCAGTATGAGTATATTTTTGCCGCTTGCTCTGAGTGGCATGCCACTAGAAGGATGTACAAAATACACTACTCCAATGTTTTGACTCACCACAAACAGAAATGTCGCAGAAATGTTCCACTTTGCCACACAAATCAAGTGACTTTCAGTAGAGCAGTTCCACTCCAATAGTTGCTGATATGTCGAAAAATAGCTACTCTGGATCAGGAACTAAAAAGGTTCCTGGAAGTAGCCCAAGGAACTACAATCTGCCCTCATTGCTTCAGTGGAAATGCACTTAAAGTTCCTGAGTTTCTGAAAAAGTTCCAACTATGCACCACAATGCTTTTCAAGAGCTTCTCACACTCAAATCTCTTCTGAAAAGCTCTACATCTCAAAGCCCCACAATCAAGGGAGAAAGTGAAGGCCTATGCACCCTGGACTATAAGACCAGAGAAAAAGGTCCATAGAGAGCAATCAGTGGCGGGCATGTGATCCGTTTGTCTTGCATTCCTTTGAAGGGCACAAAAAGGCGCTCGAGTGACCAACTGCTTATTAAAAAACAAGATGATAGCACTCTTAGGGGCACACGGCAGGATAAAGGCTCACTGAGGACGAAAAACAGAGCTGCGCCCAGATACGAAGCTGCCTTTGGGGAAATGCTGCCTTCATGTGTTATCAGAATTACAGTTATACTGTATAAGAGTTAAAGAGCACATGACTGGCCCTCCAAAGTAGGGTTTACAAGTGGGAAGGGTTTCTCTGCTACCCAAATTGTCCAGCTGTGACGTTTCAAAAATAAAAAAGAATGGATACTAATTGTGTGCAAAGGTTAAAGCTAAGGCAGTTCTTCCTGTTTGATCTGTAGACCTAATAAGTCACCGTTAATATGGTCATCCTACTTTAAAAAGAATGAATTCTATGCTGCCCCCCACCCCCTCCTTGTGAATAATAATCTAGTGGTGTATACAGAATACAGTGTATATTTAAACTTATACATATAACATACATATACATATAAATCGAATAGGGTGTAGGGAAATGGGTTAGTATAATACAATAAGTGCTGATCTTGCTCACCAAAGGTCTGACTGACAGACATTATCAGGGAATAAAATTAGATAATAATATTTCTAACAAAAAAACATTCTCATAAGAACTACTTCTTTAAATAATAGTATTTTCTCTCAAAAACATATGTGCCAAATTTATTGACACCCCTAAGGAATATTTTAAATAAATACCCACAAATTGTCATCCCTGAATTTTTTTTATTTTTGTTTGCTCTTAGTCCCCAGGAACTCTGTTGTTGCCTTTGACCACGTCCTGTTTCCCTGTGGTATAAAAAATGAGGCTGCACACATGTAAAATCCCTTTGTCTTCCATCAACCTGAAGAAAACCTAGGGACTTTCAACACAAAAAAAGACAAATTGTTGTTGACCTGCACACGTCAGGTAATGGATATAAAAAATAGAATTAAGCACAATTAGGGCCATAATTAAAGACAACCTGAAATCAAAACTGACCGTTTTTACCTTGTTAACTCATGTCCTTGATCAGATTGTGCACTATTCATCTCTACTAATCACTTAAATGTTTTTAGGAACAATTTCAGGTTTTTAAAAGTGAACTATCTTGTATCTTAGATATAAAACTTAAAAATAAAAAATAAAACTCATATATGATCATGATGTGGTCTTAATAGGCTTAAAAATGTCCATTTTTTCTGAATTATACCATTTATTAGTTATTAATTGAGATTTACGGATTGCTCAGATAGAACCCTATAAAACCAAGCAGTATTTGAGTTTACAGACCAATAAGGTTCTATCTTTGTGTGGCCTCTGTTCAAAAATGCACTTTCTAATTGTCTCAGAATTTTGATAATGTACATTTGTAACCTTGAGGTGTAGCCATTGTTTAGCTTGTAAATGCAGATTACAGTACCTTAGTGTTTTGCTAGCTGGAATGTCAAATCTTTTATGCTCAAAACGGCTCTTCACCCAGATAGAACCTTATAATACTAAGGTCATGATTTTGTTTTACAGACAAACATTAATATATTTTTCATGTGAATATATGAATATATTTTGTGTACTGTGGTTCTCCAAGCCCATGTGCTTGATTGCACGTAGTCTTATAAATTCCGAAGCAGAAACAGTAATTCCAACCTGGAAATAGTAATTTAAACGAAACGCTTGAGAGGGAGCATCAGCTACGAGGTCGTAACCAAAGGAGAGAGTTGGTAGTGGCAGCCTCTCGGTCAGTTGTCTTGGGAGCAGCGTTCTAGCTCAGAAACAGATAAAGAGGGTGGAGGAAAATAGAAAAGAACCCAACATCCGTCCATTATCAGCTTCCGCTTATCAGTCAAGGCTGCCTTTTTGGGTCAGTTCAATCAGGGTTGGTAGGGTACAGAAGTGAGACGGAATTTAATAGCCTTTGTTTATCTTATCTTGTGACGGGTGAGTGAGGGATCCTCTCAGCGGCATGCCACGGAGTAGAATCACCCAAAACTATTGATGTTTCATTTTAGTCAGTTAGGCTACTGAATTCTCCATTTTGTTCTGATTTTCCCAAAATGCAATTTTAGCCAGACATTCTTCCTACTGAGAATCATCACCATTTCAATGGGAAATTAGAAATTAGGGAAATTAGACTGTGACCTAATTTCATCTCCATGATCAGATTTCTTTTCTCACAATGCTTTTTGACGTTCAGTTTCTGTAACATGTTGCAGATTATTGGGCATGTTTTGTTTGATTTTATCGATTTTAATGCTGGACTGCATCCTTGACACATACAGTCAACCCAAGAATTATTGACACCCTTCATGAAAATGTATAACACAAGCAATAAGTGATATTTTATAAGAAATATATACGTATATAAGAAATATAAGTGATATTTTAAGCTTAAACATATGAGAACGCTGTATAGAGTTTTAACACGATTTTTTCAAACATAAAAAGTTTTCTTAAGTAGTGCAACTTACGCCAAGTCGTAACCTCCAGGCAGAGATAACAACGTTTTGGGCTAGAATATCCTGGTACTTAGCTAAATTCATGATGCTATCAATCTTCCCAAGAGCCCCTGGACCACTAGCCACAACACAGACCTAAAGCATCAATGATTCAACACTATATTTTGCAGCGGGTATCAGATGCATTTCCTTATATACAGTCCCCTTTTTTTCTCCAAACATGCCGATGGCCAAAAAGTTCAATTTTGGTCTTATCTGACCACAACACACAATTCCAATTGTAGATTCAATGACACTTGGTGAAGTTCAGGTGCTGCATTTTGTGATTTGCTCTCAGAAAGGGCTTCATTGGTGCCACCATTCCAAACAGCTTCTTGTATTGGAAGTGGTGTCTAATAGTTGATTTTGAAACTTGACAACCCCAAGAATCAACTACACTGTGAATTTGAATCTGTGTTCTTTGGGTTCTTATTTTCTCCACAGTGATGATGGATGACAAAATTATTTTAAATGAGTGTTACCTTATATTTGGTCAAAGGGAGAAATGAGGCTTCTGGATAGTGAGAGTGATTAAAAATAGATTTTTTT
>JAOUQW010000015.1:5890268-5901485 GCA_028565825.1 Olivaichthys viedmensis
GTACACCATACCTAGTGCCCTACATGCATAGTGTAGAACGACAGAAAATGCGCGACTCCTTGTGTTTCTGTTGTATTTAACATTGTCTGATAAAGTTTGCACTCAAACTTCTCTGTATTTTCACTGAAGATATTGGCGCACTTGTGTTTCGGTGCGTGCACTGTTATTAACAAACTCAGTGTGTCTGCAGCTCAATGGTTTACCCTGTGAGGAAGACTCATGGCAGCGCCATTCATGTTTTAAGATCGAAATTAGATATGCCTAGTTTCATTTCAAAATAATGTTTTGGAATTTCGAGTAGTTTTTTACTATATCACTAGCCACCACCCGATAACCTCCAGAGAAGTCCTCCTACTTTCACTGGTAGCGTTATGGGATGGGAAACAGACACACAAACTTGGCCAGGATGCAGATAGTCCCGGGTTCGGATTTGTTACTGAGCAGTGCAGTGCCGTGATGTTCGGTGGAAAAGTGCTATTAGTACGAAAAAGGCCTGGATGAGTTCTGAACTCTGGGGCAATCAAGGTTGAAACAATATTTCGTCTTTTTCACCTTGTTTTCGGAGTAGCTTGCATCTCCCCATAGCACAATTCCTGCTGCCCCTAATGCGACACTCTCTCCAATGGTATGAACCAGATCGTCCTATAAAACACACACACAAATCAAACTACAACCAAAAGCAGGAACTACATCACTTCATTGAGGAGTACTGTAAGCTTCTAAGGATCACTGCATGGACTGTGAGAACTGTGAGGCCATAATCAGTAATTGTAGTAGCTCATTATCAATCAACAAATCATCAATAACAAATGTGTTAGACTGTATATGGATATTTCACTGTTATCAAGCTAAAATATCTTGTTTGTAGGCAGATGACTCAATACCTGCGAGAGGAACTGCAGCGAGAAGGTATAGACGATACGGGCGTAGGGGATGACAGCCGGTTGGATTGGAGTGGCCTGCTCTTTCACCCTCATCCCCTCCAAAATTCGATTTTGGGCATACAGCAGAATGTCTCTGCTGCGACCCCTGAGGCTCAGATCCAGGTAAATATCAGGATACAGAGCCGTGCTTACATTCCACAACCAAGACAACTTGTCATTCCTCTTCACTGCTAGCGGAGGACACTCGCCTGTGTACGTCCCATTTTTCTTGTACTGGTAGTTGTAGCAGCAGGGAAAGCCGTAGAAACCCCACAGCCCCCCTGGCCGTTCAGTTCGGCCCAGCTTCATTGTTTCCTCCATGAAGGCTCGTGCTGCACCTTCAAAGTCTTTCATGGCCTGGGCTTCTATTTGCTCTGGTTTCCAGTCGGGATGTTTAGCCCTCACCAGTGCTTTAGAGCCTTGCTGGTACACCTCCTTATTGTCCCAGTTGCGCTCCCACAGTGGCCTCCAGCTCTCCCAGTCCACCACAGCCAGGCCATTGAAGCCTGGATCTAAGATGTTCTTTTTCAGATCAGCATCAGCTTGCAATAGGTGATCATTCAGGCTGAAGTTCTGAGGAATACCTCCATACACTGATTCGTTCTTCTCAGTGTAGTGAGGATAGAAACCCAGCTTGTCCGAGTAGAAGATGGTGATGTTATTGCCGATGAAGGTCTGGTTCTCGTTGTGGATGACATCGAAGACGCTCAAGTCGAGATCAACGCCATAGCGAGATGCACATCTTTCGGTGGGAGCATTCCATACTGTGAAGAATGGGAACTCAGATAATGACTTAAACGGATGGCCCATGATGGGACAGGCTAGAAAAACGCAGAGAAAGGTCAGAGGACATGTCCAGTATTCCGTGGTGGCCATACCTGGCAGGGAACAGGCAAGCATAAAGGAAAATTTAGAACTCTAGTAAAGTGAACATCTGCAGTGAGATGAGAGAAGTCAATTTGAATGTACATTAAGGTGAGCTGAAGTCCAATTTCAAAAGGTAATTTCCATGATGGGAAGCAATTTTGTTTAACAAAGATACGTTATACTAAATAGCCAATTATGTATAATAATCATGCAATTTAAAGCAGCACTGCGTGCCTGTGTGTTTAGGCAAAGTGAGAATCGCTTCCTGTTCTAACTTTATGGTTATATACATATGTCTGTTACACGTGTAAACAAAGAGCATTGATGACACAAACTTAAGTAAGTCAACTAATCAAATAACCATGGAAGTGTGAGTATGTGCATAAATGAATGACAGTGTACTATTTTCAGATGCTGTTAGTATGGTAGTATGTAGTTTGCCCTTGGCTTTATAAATGAATTGAGGAAAAAACACTCATGTACCTAAAAAAAGAACAAAAGATTGAGCACTTTGTTTTAGCTTGAAATAACATTTTCACTGATTTAAAAGACCTAAAAAATCTACTTCCCTTATCTTCATAGTGTTGTAATACAGTTTCATTGCATTTATGTACGCTACTTTATTAAAACTGGCTAGACTAATCAGTTTTTCCCACACTTGAAGTAATTACACTACTTTTAGGCTACTACTGTCACCAAGTAATGTTGACGTCAGTAGCATTAGGCTACTTCCAGAGAGAATAGAAAAAGATATATCACTGCTGCATTTAAGCAGCAAGTTCTATAAAGGTTAGGCTATATCAAGGTTATATCATTGCAATGATTGTGATGGAGACAATCATTAGGCCCTAGCTTTTATAGTGCATTCCACGTTAAGATTACCACCAACCAAACAGTAATGGCATATAGGCCTATCTGGTCATACTACGTATGACACCTTATAATAGTTACCCATCGTTTTGATTTGTAACATCATGTCTGATCAAAGGAGGAGGCTAATGGATAACCAGGACGCCAGCTGTGATATCAAGTCAGCATGCCTTGGCTTGGCTTTTGCTGAAATATAGCTGCTGTCATACTATCAGTCAAACCTTTTTGATTGGATTCCCCTGGAGCACAAAACAATACTTTTTGTATTGACCAGCCCAACAAGTATCTCCTTTTCACACTCTCTAACATTCCTTTTTCTTTGCCTAACACTCTGCTTTTGTCTTCTTTTTTTTCCAACAGAAGGCAACAGATTCCTCAGCTGGAATAAATATACATTAGGGAAAGTTTGTTGACTATATTTATCCAATTTTGGGTGGAAAATGTTGGAGGAAACTCATTCCCGTGAACCAAAAATCTAACTGTGATTCATAAAGATGAACATAGACGAATATAATTCATTAAAAATCCTGAACTTGACTTTCTTTATATGACAAACATATAGTTTGATAGTAATGGCATTTCTGTTATCAATGAAATTGCTTTCCCCAGTTAAATCTTTTCAGTATATCCAAGAGTAAATAAAAAGGGTGACCCAAACTACTTGTCTGCATCAGGCTACTTACTGCTGTATACAGATTTCTCTCAGGAAATTTTCTATATTTAAATATCTTGGGAGAATGCATCAGTCTGCTTTCATGCTGGTTATCTATCACCCTCCCAGACACAGCACAGGTTCTCTTGATGAACATGGGAAATTGCATTCAAGATCTTTTAACTGATTATGATGATGTTTTAATTGCCATTGGTTTCAATATTTATCTGGATATGACTAAATGTTTTACTAGGTTACTAAACTCCTGACCCCACTGTCATTGTCATGAACTTGGCCACACCCTGGACCTGTTCATTACACACTGCCTAGGCATGAAGGTTTCACATATACTAGATGTTGCAACATCTAACCACTATTGTGTCCTCTTTGAAATGGCAAGCTGTAGCAACACAAAGAGTGATAAGAGGGTTACTCCCAATCTTAACCCTGACTATGCTGCGACCTTCGAGGATCTTATTCTGTCTCTCCTCCCTCAGTCCACCGCTTCTATAGATTTACTAAATGTATTAATACTACTGGCCCACTGCAAACCAAGACTGTCTCAGTCCAAATCAAAGCCCCATGGAGGATGCCACCTCTTTAAAAGAGACACGAGACAAGCCGAAAGACAATCGAGACACACAAAGCGGTTCACCACGATATATATTTTAAAACAAACATTTGAATATGCTTAATAGCGAAATAGCGAAGCTTACTTCTTAAAGAAGTCCTTTCTCCCACTACTGACAGAATGATTAACCGATTATTATTATTCAATTATTAAATGCAATAAGTTTGCAGCATTCTTTAGTCACCCTCATGGTCTGCTTACTCCCCCACCACACTGGGGCACAAAAAACAATATGGCCACTTTTTCAGCTATCAACCTTGAATCACTCAACAAAGTCATATCTCGCTTGAAGTCAAGCTGCCTCTTTGACCCTTTTCCTGATGACTTCAAAAGATATCAGCCGATCCACACAGTCTCAAAACCGCCATTGTAAGGATTCTGTCAAATGAAAGGAATCTTGACCCTTCTGTGCTCAGCAACTTTTGGCTTATCTCCAAGCTGCCATTTCTGGGCAAAATAACTGAAAAGGGAGTGTACATCCAGCTAAATCATCAACACTAATAACCTAAATGAAGCATTTCAGTTAGGTTTGTGGGCCAGTCATAGCACGAAACAGCACTTCTTTCGGTTTTAAATGATCTTGAATTATCTTAAATGAGTCAATAGAGACACCAGTAACCCATCTTTTTGGTTCTCCTACACATTAGTGCTGCTTTTGATACAGTTGATCACAATATTCTTCTTGACCGACTGCAAAACTGGGCTGGACTCTCTGGCAAAGTGTTAGACTTGTTTAGATCTTATTTACACGGTTGGGAATACTAATCGCCACCCATTATCCTGTGCTGTCAAGGATCCGTTCTTGTTTCTCTACTTTTCAACCTGTATATGATTCCACTAGCTGGCATAATTAGAACATTTCCTCCCATCTATATGCAGATGACACACCGCTATGTATGCCAACTAAGCCTGATGCTCAAAGATCTGTCAGCTCCCTCCTTGACCGCTTAGATTAAAATTAACATAATTTTCCGAAACATAAGATAAGATAACACAAGATAAGATAGATGTTTTTATGATTGAAAATTAAGCACTAAGGAAAGATATGCTGACCTATCTTAATTTGCTGTCTGTGAAGGCCAAATACTGTCAAGAACCTCTGAATTATTTTTGATAGTGACCTCAGCTTCAAAGATCACATTAGTCATGTCTGCAAAACAGGATACTATTATCTCTGCAATATTACATCTCTACATTCTCCACTGCTGCCAACGAGAGATTTATTCAAGCCTTTGCAACAGCTAGACCTGTATACGCAATACGCCCTCATATCTGACCTACGCAAGAGCTGTATCACTAATTTACAGTGAGATTAGAATGATGCTGCAAGACACTTACCAGAATGAGGAAACAGATCACTCCTGTCTTTAAATCCATTCATCCTTTTAGAATTGATTTTTAAGATTATTTTATTACTTTTTAAATGTCTGCATGGCCCCACACTACATGATTGAAATGATAGGTTCCTGCTAGATCAGGTCATCAAGCAAAAATCTACTGGCTTCCCCAAAAATCTGACTGAACAGGGTGGAGTCAGCTCTACGTTACTATGAACCTGAGCTCTGGAGTTCGCTACCTAAACAGGTGCAAGCTACTAACATCCTAGGCAGCTTTAAAAAAATAAATAATATATATATATATATGGAATTGAATTAATTCACTACTATTAATTAACACTGAATTCAGTTAGGCTTTTTGTTTTCAATTTCAATTTTTTTTTTTTTTTATCTCAGTTCTTTTCTCTATTTGCAGTTTAATCTTATTTGCTCTGTAAAGCACTGTGAACTTTGAATTTTAAAAACTACTATAACTTATTATTAGTAGACGTTGTAGTAGTATACTCTCAGAAAAAAAAAGGTAAACTGTACCTTTTCTTATCACTAGGGTGGTACCCTTAAGGGTACATCTTTCGTACCTTTAGTGTGTATCCTTTACCTGGGAAGGTGCTTGTAGTGTACCTTTAAAGTTTAGAAGTGAATTAAAAGGTACAACAGCGGTCCTTAATGTCTCATTACGTACCTTTAATTAAGGTACACTATATCCACATTTCCAGGTAAAAGATACACACTAAAGGTACGACAGATGTTCCCTTAAGGGTACCACCCCAGTGACAAGGAAAGGTACAGTTTCATACCTTTTTTTTTTCTGATAGTGTAGGGGAGAAGGGGGTAGTCTAGCCGTCTAGCCGTCTGCATGAGAGGCACACAGCATAGAATATTTTTCACTGATAATAGTTAGCCAATGAATGTTTGCCAAGTAAATCTTATGCAACTTTGCATGCCGAATAAACCAATAAATTTAAACCGCAAGGCACATGGGTAGGAGGAGCAGCTAGCTCAGACCTGTATAAAAGATGACGCATTTTCACTTGTGATTCTGCAATAAACTTGCCAGACACATGAAGAAGAGTCTCCTTGTCTTCAGTAGAAATCACACTTACAATAACGCGAACATTTCAAACAATCCCGGTGGAGCAAAGTAAATGCACAGCTGTAGAGATCATGACAGACTTGTAATTAAATCATACATCAAGTACTCGAATGACAGAAATATAAAACAGAATTTCTGTATTGCATACTGAAGAAATGTAACCGCCTACAAATGACTAAAGATGTAATCAGTAATGAAATGTTTCGATTTGAGATTTATTTAAAACATATAATCTAGTCTGGTTACTTTTGAATTTACAGGTTCGTTTAGTTTCATATAGATACCCAATATACTGCAGCTACTGTGTGCTACATCTTGTACTGGTTTAATGAAAGAACAACATACACTTTATTCTTTGATTTATTTTTTTATTATTAGGCAACCCAAAGTGTCACCATTATTTTCAAGTTCATCAGGCAATTTACCATTCATTTATTAAAATGCCTCTCGGCAGATAACGGTTACGCATCATCTCTCAGTTGGCAGGTTTCACACAGCTGTCCTGCGTTTAACAGTTCCATAACAATGTACAGTTGAGTGCAAAAGTTTGCGTCCCCCTTGGTTTCTGGGTTAATGACAAATGTACCTCCAATTTACAGTTCATCTTCAAAACCGAATTTTCTTCATCTTCATTGTTTGCTGATTAAAAACGTGTTACGACATTCAGCCTAAATATCACAGCAACTGAGTCTAAGCAGTTATTCGTATTAGTGAGCTCAAACGTTTGTATCCCCATTGACATGCTCTAGGTAATTAATTTCTCAATAAAGGTCAACTTGAAGTCTTATTTAAGGCATGAAAAGTTTAAAAAACAGACTCAAACTCTCAAAACAGTTTGCTGTGAGCAGTTAGGAGTCGATGGGAATCAGGAACACGGCCATCACAAGACCCTAAAACGGAAAATATTGAGGTTTCACAGAGCTGGAGAAGGGGATCCAAAAGATATCAGAGTGTTTATGGAGGCCGTCACCAAAGAGTGCAAACTATAATTCGGAAATAGAAGAAACAAAAGACACGACCAAAAAGTGGAAGGAAAATAAACAAAAACAGCAGGAGACGTAAAAAAAATAAAAAATAAAATAAAAAGGTCTTAAGAGGCCTGTAAAAACCCAACTCCCATAGATCCTGCAGGGGTGTTCAAACTTTTGCACTCAACTGTACTATTAACAGCTGGCTGAGATGACATGACATTTACAATCAGTAAATTACAAAATAATACCCATGTAATGCAAAGTGAAATGTAGTGCATTGTTATCCAACACTGGATACGATAAATAAAAACTTCTTCCGGTCAAAAACACACAAGTAATAAGTGCAATGTAGTACTTTTCACATTTAAATAATTTCAAGAACGACCGTAAAAAACACAACAAGTTACAAATATATATTCTAAATAATCTGTCATAAAAAGGTAAAAATGTTGATGTAAAATTCAACAGCAAATTCCAACATGTACAGTACACAATGTAAAAAAAAAAAAACCCCAATAACACTGCTGTACCTGATACACTTGTATCATCATCAGCACCACACACACACACCACCATGTCTGTGTCACTGCTGTAATGGCAAAGTGTCATGCAAATCCCAATAAACTGCATTATAGATGTAAACGAGCCTCCTGAGCATGCTAGCTTCAGTCACAGCGTGCAGTTTTTCCTCCACCAAGTTGTTGAAATCCAGTTTCTTTCAAAATTGAGCTCGGTGGAGTAGAACAGCACAGCAGCAAAACACAGACACGATGCACACATGCATCCAAAACTACGAGGATTAAAGGAATCCTCCAACATTTTTTCCCCCGCACTGGGAAAAGAACGGAAAACCTGGAAATGGAAGTCTAAGGGCAGCTGTTGAAATCTGTCGATATAACATTCATGCGAAACGTTTTTGGAGAACGCCTGATTCACTTTGTTTTGTTGCTTTCTGCCACTGACGTACATTTATGTATAACGTTATAATATCTCAAACACCAAATTGGTCATTTTTACAGCACAAACGAACGTGAATGGTTCTATTGAATTGAATTGTATTGATTTTAAAGAGTTAAATGTTTTGATTAATCTTTCACGTCTCTAATCAGAACACTTTTATTGCTAGAGTGTAACGGTTGTAGTTTTGAATTCGCGATACACACCGAGCTGTCAGTTTATTAGCTCCAGTCATCGGCCATTTTGTCAGGTACATATGCAATATAGGTCACTTTGTAGGTGTACAATTACTGACTGAGGCTCGTCTGCGATCAGGCACAATGTATTGGCACCCCGCTACCCTGTCCATCAATGGAGAGGGACCACCGCTGAGCAGATATTATCTGGATGGTGGGTCATCAGTACAGCAGTGACACTGACATGGTAGTGTGTGTGTGTGTTGCTGGTACGAGTGGATCAGGTATAGCAGTGTTATTGGGATTCTGAGACACTGTAATACTGTACATGTTAGAGTTTACTGTCGCATTATACACTTTACCTTTTCTGACAGATTTTTAAAACTCTGTTTTTATATAATTTTTTTTATTTAATTTAATTAAATACATAAAGTTAACAGCACAAGTAAGTGAAGTTCATAAGGAAAAAAAGACAAATTAGAGTCAATATCTGATTTGGCGTAATTAGACAAATCCAAGTTTTTGTATTTCGCTTTCATAGAATTACTAAGATTTTGAAAGGTTTTTGATGGAGCGAGAATAATCTGATCTTTTGTTAATAATATTGTGAAAAGCGTTGTGAGCGTTATGCTTTAAGAATTTGGCCTGTACGTGTTTAAGAAGCCAGTTGGTCTCATCTTTTTCTGTTAATCGTTTTTTTTTCTTTCTTCTTTTGTCTATTTTCTACATTTGTTCCACACACACACACACACACACACACATGTCAGTGTCATGTCAGTAATTGTATATCTACAATACCAACCTGATAAAAGGGTCAATGAATGTCGGTTTAAGCTAGTTTTACCCGTTTTAAACAACAAGTGCCCTTAGACTTCCACTATAACAGAGTTTCAGTAAAAACAGGAATCCGTTCTTTTCTCAGCACAGGCACATTCATCCAGGCACAGTATCACAGTAATAAAAATCATGCACCAATATTCCTAAACTGAGGTAACTCTGATGAACACTGAAATAATCTGGATTACACTTTAGTGTTATATAAAAAAATAAATAAAAAAGGTTTGCATGGGTCTTATTCACAAAGAATCTTATCTTACCACTAAGAGTTCTCCTTAAAAACTATTCACGAAACAGCTAGAGGAACTTTTACTAAAGAATTCCTAAACCAGGAGGAAGGGCGGGGTCGACCCTGTTGCTACGGATGATGTAGTGTTTCCTGAATGAATATCGGCGGTGATTGGCTGATGCAGTAGCGGCCTGCGGTAAACTCATAAATGAACATCATATCGCGGGAAATCGTTTCTTTTTAATTTACAAAAGACCCCCATACGTAGCAAAGCAAACCCGAGAGCAAGCTTTGCGAACATCTAAAAGAAAACAGATTGAATTGTGGGACAATGTGCGGGTCTGGGGAAGGCATCGATGTGGAACACGACTCGCAGATGATATTGCACGAGTGCATTTGCTCCGGTGGGACTGCATCTCTCACCAACTCCACAATTACTGCAATACCCACGCAATCGAGACCATACCTTTTTTAGGTGAATATTTTAAACACATTAACTCGATTTAGTTGTTAAACGCCGGCAGCAGACGTTTAGGATTGTTGGCGATTCGGTCTTGGTGACTTAGGAGTCCTCTGGACTAACCCCAAGTTTTCGCAGGTTTAGGGCCTGCCTTTAGTGCTATAATGCTTTGTGAATTACTCAGAAAAAAAAAAAAAGGGGTTTAGGAGTTTCTCCTAAATCTGCCAGTTAGGAGCTACTTTTAGCCTCAAGATTCTTTGTGAATACGGCCCCAGGTGTTTAAATTCAGGTAGATGGGTAGATAAACACTCTAGGGTCCTTAGACGTAGCAGGCAGTACATCTTCTCTTGCTCTCTTAATTAAGCAGGAAAACATTTAGTCTTGGAACGGAGACTCTTCTTCAGAGGCTGTAAAATACGTAAGCCATTAACATTTCCATGACAAAGTGGAATAAATGTTACAACTAAATAATCGAATATTTTATTATTCAAGTATGAAAGGCTCACTTACAGGGTTTGGCTGGAACAGGTTTGAAGTCTGAAAGACAGAAGATGGACAGACAGTTATTATAAGAACCGTGCACTGTATTAGGTCTACTGCATGATGGAACTAAAGTTCCACTGAGAATGGATAAAGGTTTGGTGAGCTGAGAGCAAAACGGGCCTGACATCATAAGTATCAAGTTCAATGTAATACTTTTAAAGACTTTTTAAAGCCACTTCAAATGTATTTTTAAGACCACATTTGCTGTGATGATTAACCAAATAAAAAAAAAACTCACATTTCCAGGCATTCAGGAAAGAGAGAATAGAAATGTTCACATGAAACACCGCTATAACAGAAGCCATTGTTACACCTCGTCCTAACATCAAGCGCAGTGAGCAAGCAGCGACAGCAATGACAGGTGGCGCAATTTATTTTCTTTGATGGATGCCTCGTTTCTATTGTGTGCATATGATTTTGACAGAACCTTCTCCCATTGGCTGGCACACACACACACACACACACACCACCATGTCTGTGTCACTGCTGTAATGGCAAAGTGTCATGCACATCCCAATAAACTGCATTATAAATGTAAACGAGCATGCTAGCTTCAGTCACAGCGTGCAGTTTTTCCTCCACCAAGTTGTTGAGATCCAGTTTCTTTCAAAATTGAGCTCGGTGGAGTAGAACAGCACAGCAGCAAAACACAGACACGATGCACACATGCA
>JAOUQW010000015.1:5901585-5912517 GCA_028565825.1 Olivaichthys viedmensis
GGGGGGGGGGGGGGGGGGGGGGGGGGGGGGGGGGGGGGGGGGGGGGGGGGGGGGGGGGGGGGGGGGGGGGGGGGGGCCGGGATGAAAAGTGGGCGGAGGTGGGTGAGGTGAAGGGCGCGTTTTCTAAAACCATTCAGAGTAATTGTTAAGTGCATGGCGTTGTAACACGTTAACAAAGACTTAACAAGTAATTCATTACATGTAAAACAGTTGTAATGAAGCCCAACCACATTGTGCACAAAGGGTTGTTCATGTTCTCGTCACGCATATGCTGTCAGCTCATGGCTTATTTCTTTTTTTTCTGCAACAGCTCAGCGAGGTTCGTAGATCGGAAATGAACCAGCAGACACAAATAGAACTGCTTGGCATGTGCAGGCCTGTAATTGTGGGCTGGCAGGAGGCAGACAGTGGCTCCTTTGCAAAAGCTTTTTTTTTTTTTTTTGGAAAGTGTTACAGCTGCAGACAATATGTAAGTGCTTCTTTTTTTTTCTTTTTTATGATTCACTTCATTGCCACTATAGTGCCACGTTAATTCAGGGACTCTATTGCTATAGACACACACACACACACACACACACACCTAAGAAAGTTATTATTTTTTAATGCATAAGTGGACATATTGATAAACATCAAGTTTGGTACTTAGAGACACATTTGAATTATGTTAAATGATGAATTGATATATTTGATTTAAAAAAATAAAAATAGGGGTTTATATGCTCTTCTCTTATGAACGTTGCATGTCCCGTCAAACCCCTGAAATTACATTGAAAAATAAAACACTTTGTTTTGCACATTTAAGGGAAAAAAAACCTTTTCTGGTATGCAAGTTCAAATGTGCTTGTCCAGCCTTTTAAAAATGTTAAAATAATTTTCAAAACTAAAAATGTTCATGTCAATACTGAAACACACACAGAAAATCTCTCTGCACTAAAGCAATATTTTTGCCACATCCCTAAACATGTGACCAGGAAGAAGCGTTAAACCTGTTTCTCCATCCCGACCACATGGGGAGGAGATGTCCTTCGGCATTTTGAAATAAATCAGAAAATCTGGATGTGATTTTAAAACGTGTCACCACCGAATCTTGTAATTCTTTCAACAACAACAAAAAATACAAAATGCAAATGTTTGAATAAATAAAATGTTTTTCTCATGACTCATGACATTTATTCAAATCAATGGCACATCTGTACACATGATGTACACATCTTGAGATAAATGCTAAAGTAGCTTGAATTGTTACCGAAACAGTCAAAACCGAAACATTCATATTTCTATCAAAAACAAGTTTTGGCTTTTTCAGTATTGACATGCTTGTGTCTTTAGTGACATTCAGTTGTCAATTCAACTTTCTGTAAACCAGAGTGTATTGTGCATAACACTTAAAATATCATAATGTTACTTTTTCACTGATGGAGCCATTCAGAGAGCACGAGCCACCTAAAGAGAGGCAAATATGCCAAAAAGCAGAGCAGAAAGAGTAGATGAATAAATGCAGAGAATCAGAGAGAACCCAATGCGAGCCAATACAATATAAATAATAACTACAGAAAGAAGGGAAAGAAATGTAAGGTGAAAGCAAAGGGGAAATATTTAAACATATCTAAATATTGGCTGAATAGGATTTTTATTTTTTTTTGGTCTTTAACCCAACAACCGAAACATTAAGGTCACTGCCAAAACAGAATTTTTTTTAGAATTATGGAAAATAACAAGATTATTTAAAATAAAAGATGTGACTAGAATGTGGCATATGTAATTGTATCACTGTATGAATATAATTTGACACCTTCAACATTTGACAGTTAACAAAGAAATATTTGAGCGATTTCCATGTTAGTTACATAAATTAAAGCCTAATAGCGATAAAAAGAAGAAAAAAAATATATATATATAATGAAATGGAAAAAAAGAGAAAAGTTGTTCTTTAAAGTTCAGTTAACAAGAATGAAAAACACTATTTGGTTATCTTTTTATTCCTAGTTGCCCTGTTTCAATATTGACAAAATTCAGGAAGTTGTCTGAAGTGACATAAAATTGTAAAAACACTTCAAAAGATTTTAGCGTACACTTGATCAATTTATAAATTCTACGTGCTGTTTAACAAAAAGGTCAAACAATTTTAAGTGTAAAAGAAGAAGCATTTTCACACTTTTCCAACCCTGAATATGCACCACCTGTGTAGAATGACCCATATAGACAATAAATGACACTATGTTGTTGCATGGTTATAAGTATGCCAGCAGTTCAAATGGTTTCTCTCAATTTGATATGAAGGAGTGGTCCTTCATCTAGTATCCATCTGGTGATCCAAAAGTTATTTATTAAATAGCACAAATAATGGAACATTTAACACAATATTTGCCTATATAACAATTGCCTCTGCAGTCCAACGCTTTGCCCTACTTGTATATACATACCCACTCATCCAACAGCTACGTTATACCAAAAGGAATTCCAGTAACACAATGGAAAAGTTAAATTACATCACCAAGACAATTAGATTGTCTTAGATCACCAAGTGGAACACAGAGCATGTATTGTAGTGAAAGAGCAAAAGAGAGAACGTAAACCGAGAAAAATTGTATGATTCAGTTCTATATGCCAGCGAATAAAAATCCTATAGTAGTCTTTTAGTGATAGCCTCACCACCTTAAAGCAACACGATATATAAAAGTGTCTTTGTGTGCAAGTGTTTTACTTCAGTCAACTTTTCCCGTCATCAGAAAATACTTTTAAGTTACCCCTTACAGACAAAACTGATGTCCTTAGTGTATCCATATCCATTAAAATAAACAAAAGTGCTTATTTGGACTCATTTTCCTGTGATTACACACTTGAAGCACTGTGTACTCACTGGACACACACACTGGGGACACAACTTGTATCTATTTCACATTACATAACTTGAATTTCTACACTCATAACAGCTTTCACACCACACGAACTGCCACAAAACTCCAGAATGACATTCGTACAATGCAGCACTTGTTAACCATCTATCAGAATTCTCAGATATTTTGCTGAACTCTCCTGAATACCCCAGAATATTTATAAAATGTCATTAAATTATCACAAAAACCTGAATATAAATCTAAAAGAAGCATTAGAAACTTTACAGCAATGTTGCAGTCTACAAAATCACAGAAGGCAATGCTTCACTTGTGTCATTAAAAACGTTTAAATGTCCAAAGCAGTGTGCGTGAGTGTCCAGTATTTCACAAGGCTCAGTTCAGTAAAGTGAGCAGCAAAAGGAGAAGACAGTAGCCCCACATTGCATGCAGTCTGTGCCCCCGTCCTCTGTAATATAGGGGGTCCTGCATCTCACAGTTATCCCCCTCATAGCCGCTAAAACACTGGCAGATAAAATCCTCCGTAATGCGCTTGAGCTCCTCAGGCTTCATGTGCCCTTTGACAGCCAGGCTTTTCCCCTGCACCACAATAGTGTGGCTCTGAGGGTCCAGGTGCAGGTACGAGTCTGAGTCAGGCTTCCTGCGCACACAGCGGCCGCGGGAGCCACACACCAAGTGACTGCACTGTTCAGCCGCACTGGAAACATTAAGGAGGTAGTGGCCCAGGGGCCCACGGACATACTCAGCCAGACTGGTACAGCTGACCTAGAGAGAGAGGAGAGACAGATAGAGAAACATGCAGACAAATTACTTCGGCAAAATAATATGTACAGACAAAATAGACAAAAATAAAGATATGTATGCTAGGCTAGCTAGCTGGCTAGATAGATAGATAGAGACACATTCAGTCATAATGATGGTGAAGTATCTCCACAAAATATAGGTACAAAGACCAGGTAATTAGTATTTAATTCTTTGTGATTTAAGTGCGATATGACAATCTAATATATAAATGCTTACATTGCTACTGGCATAACTGGCATCTCCCCAGAGTATAATGCCAGCAGCACCCAGTGCCACACTTTCACCAATGGTGGAGACCAGGTCTGTCTGTGGAAAGAAACAAATAGCAATCACTGATTGGTTAAAATAGTTGCAAGCACCAATCAATGGCTTTTTTTTTTTTTTTGCTAGTTCTGCCTGTATTCAAAAATCCCAAACCAGGCTATTTTCCTTGGCTACAATTTTGCATGTCCGCTCTTATTCCAGTAAGGAAATAACCAGCGGACTGGTACAGTGGGTGGTGGTCATGAAATATGTGACCACCACCCTTCCTGCGTGCAGACTTGAATACACAAATACACACATACTTGTTGGAGCAGGAAAAGGCTGCTGGTAAAGATAAGGGGGAAAGGTTAAGGTTAGGGTGCAGGCAAAGCTATGTGAAAAACTGCACACATACACAGGTTTAAAGACTAATGGAAAAACATGAAGACGGGTTAAAATAACATACACACTCATGACTATGTGACTATCAGTTACAAACAGTAAAAAGAGTGATATCTGCTTCTAGCCTACATTAACATGCATCGATCATCAAAGCATGACCCACCATGTAACCGACAACCTCACCTCAGTAAGCAGCTGGAGCTCAGTGACGTACGTGGGACGGACATAGACGAACACTGGACGTGCCAGGCCAGTGCCCAGAGACGCCACCCTCATGCCCTCTTTTACCCTGTTCCGCACAAATTGGCGAGCAAAATCAGTCGAACGTAGCACCGAACCTATGTAGACAGATGGGAAGAGGGCTGTGCTGTCTGTCCACAGCCACCTCAGCTGGTCATTCCGTGCTATCTCTGGGTCCGGACAGCGGCCCGTGTAGCTCTCCAGGCTTTTCATGTAATCGTGGTTGTAGCAGTCAGGGAACAGGTAGAAGCCCCATAGCTGGTTTGGACGCAGGCTTTTGGCTAGTTGCAAGGTCTTGAGCATGAAGGTGCGGGCCGACATCTCGAACTCTTGCTGGGCCACTTTGTTCACACGACTCTGATCCCAGGTTGGGTTCTTTTTGGACACCAAGTGCCGCGACTGGTTCCTGTAGATGTTCTTGGTGTCCCAGTTCCGAATCCAAAGGGGGCGCCATTCCTCCCAGTCGATGGCGGCGAGGCCTTTCGCCGCCGGGTCATAAATGTATCTCTCGATGTCTTGGGGCATCTTCTCGAGATGCTGCGTCAGGCTGGCAATTTGAGGCAGGCCGCCGCGCACTGGAGTGTTGTCAGAATTAAAATACGGGTACAGGCCGAGACGATCTTTGTAGAAAATGGTGAGGTTCTGTTTGGTGAAACCCTCATTGGGCGAAGCCACGATCTGGAACTGATCCAGCTGGAACTGAACACCATGACGTGGCCGGCAGTCCTCAGTGGGGGCATTCCAGGCTAGCAGCAAAGGCTTACCACTGTACAGAGGCCATCTTGTGGGCTTCAGGTTTTGGGCATCAGTGAAAGAGTCCAAGACTAGTGAAACTAGTAACAAGACTTTCAAATTAGACAGGAACCAGTTAGCCATGCCTTTTGTGGTGCATTCACAGCAACAGCCTCGCGTCGGTTAATGTCCGATTAAACAATTAATAACAAGTTGCATTTGAATTAAAAAAAAAAAAAAGAGTTCATAAGCCTTCATAACTGGTAACAGATATGACTGGAAGGAAAACAATAATAAATCAAAAAAGCCATTCCGAGCAACATAAACTCCAGATGCAAATAGAGAGGGTCGGGACTCAATAAGAGAGCTTCTTGAAATGATTGCTCATTTTGATTCAGAGATATCCATCAGCACCTGAAAACTTCTGAAGTCGCACGAGACAACGTGTGTGCACAGAAAGAAAGAAAAGAAAACTGTATTAACTCACCGCTGACATCAGAAAGGGAAAACATTCCCACATGAATGATGCCCTCCGTTAAGTTATTTTAAAATCATACCGTATTGTCTGCTTTAATCACGTGAACGTGCTGCTCTGCTTGAACATCTCTCAGGGTTTTATAGTGGGCTCGCGCGCGCGCGCACAGCTCCCGGCTGCGCTTTCATTGATCCTAAGGACGGGGGAGGAGGGGGGCGGGGCTACACGGGCCGTAGTGGGCGTGTCCTTCACAATTACACACCTCCTAATCAAATCGCATTATTTTATGCGCGGGTTCACGTGTGAAACGAAACCGAATCGGACTTTAGTCGGGACAGTTTTCAAAGTCTGAGTGTCAAACTTGAAACGTCACTCATGCAACGATTAAGCAATAAATGAACGCATGAGGCATTTTTGTTTCAAATAAAAACACAAGCATCAACCTCTAGGCTATAGTATCATAATATAGTATCATAATGCTGCAAATTTCAATTCCTTAAAAAAAAAGAAAAAAAAAAAGTTTTTTAATTTTTTTTAATTTGAACTCTACTCAAACACAGCCCACACATATAAATAAGGAGGGGAAAAACCCCTATATATATATATACTAGTCATTTAAATCAATTTTAAAAATTGAACGTCAGCGTTTGGTGTGTATAAAGGTATATGAATTGAACGGGTTTATCTGATACAAAGCAATGCGTATTTTATTGTTGAGAAGCCCCACTGTCCTCTTCTTTTGAAGAGAGGATGCGTGTAAGTCCGGGGGCCTCAAGGGACCACATGACAGGTAGGACATGAGAACATTGTTGGCCCAGCGATGTTCCTGTCCAACAGAGACCTGCCCAGATCCTGTTCCGCTATTTCTCCTCGGTTCTGCTGATTCATCTAGTGCTTCTGTATGTGGCCTCTGTGTGTGTGTGTGTGTGTGTGTGTGTGTGTGTGTGTGTGTGTGGAAGCTTCCTTCCTCCTGACATTTACCCTTGCCTGAGGGCTTTACATCACTGCTTCTCCAGAACAGGTTGGGCACGGAAATCGTGAGAAAAACTGCACACACACACCCACTGCTGGAACGTAAATCCACCCATCCTGTCGCAATGGGACGCAAGCTGCCATGTAAGCTCTGATGAAAAAAAACAACAACCTAGGTTAAAGGTGTGTAAAAGCATCATCATTTATGTAATTCAGCCGCTTTCAAAGTAAAAAGTGTTTCGGTCTGAGAAGCATAGAAGAACACATTGTTCTCTACTGACCCGTGGCTAAATCAAATTCCTTTAGTCTAGACCCAATACAGTATGCCTATCATGAAGTTCTTTCATGCCTTCCCACATGCACATGCTCAACAACCCCGCAGGCGAACGTGACCTTCAGCTCTCCTCACTCTCATCTTGTTCACCCTCACATTCACACTTCATTAAGTGGTCAGTGTTATCAGTGTGGCTGATTGTGCACAGACATACGGCATCCTTTTTGAGTGTGTTCGCACTGCGGACGGATGGGTGGGAGCAACGTCTCCAGAGCTTCCAGAAATCCCGCTGCATCCGGCAGGGGCCCCTGCCCAGTCACTTCAGGCAACCTTCCCTCCCCCTCTTCATTTAAACCGGGACTGGGCAATTGTCGCCAATGGAATGTCCCTTCAAGTCTCTGTGATAATGCGTCTATTGCCATGACTATAAAGCAGAAGCCACTGGAAGGCCCTCACAGCAGCGAGCTTCAAAGCATGGGGCAGAGATGCAACAAAGAGCTTAACCTCTAGCCTTTCCACCCACATTCCAGCTTGCCAGAATAGAGACAGCAAACACCATGTCTTTCACCGAGGCTGTGTTATGGAAATGACTTTACCATTACTATGGAAATTCCTCAAACAATAAGCCAGCTTTAAATTCCAAATGTAGATCATACACATCTTGCATGTAATTAAAGTGAATATTAATATTACAAAATTATTAGTACAGTGTTGTAATAAAATGCAGTTGTAAGTTGTTTTGAAGGTAAATGTGACTTTCTTCATCTGGGTATATAATTTTTTTTTTTTTTTTTTACATATGAAATTCAGATCACTGATGTAGTGCTTGAGCGCATTTGTGAAAAAAACAAAAAACAAAACAATACAGCAGAATAATTCACAATAAATTATTCATGTGTTTTAGGACACACGCAGTCCATCTGCACAATTGATACCAGTTTGTTAGCTTGCATGATAAAACATTTTATTCAAGTATGTCGACTTACTGTCATAACTTACTGTACTTCAAATAATTACTAGTGAAGGTCTGGGCTCAAGTACAACAGACAGAGGCAGACGGACATAATAGAGTAGTTATATACAATACAATGATAAAGACATGCCATGCTCGGTCAGCAATCAACCATGAAAGGGGAATTTACAATCCCTGCATTTTAGTACTCAGTTTTCACTCCCTCACTCACTCTGACAACACACGGCTATCTGTGCATCACAGGAATAAGTCTACTGTAAGTCTACTGTCTAGACGTACACCAGGGAGTCAAACAAGTCTCCAATTCAGTCGGCTTTTCAAATTTTACTTCACAACATTGAGGGGCTTCCTCTGTAGACAAAAGCTGCTAAAGTGCAGCAAGTCCTTCCAGCCACACGAGGGCAGTCTGGCTCACGTTCCATGAGAAACACCTATTGTCATAATCCATTTCGGAGCCAGCAACGCCCATCAGCGAAGGTAGGATGGTAGTGGAGAGGTGAAAGGTTTGATTGGTGCGACATCTCCTAGTCTCATAAGGTGCGTGTCTTTATATTTCACAAATAACGACTGGGAAGTCAACATGGATTCGTGGATGATCCAGTTTCACGATTCCCTAGAAACAAGAAATGCATAGAGCTTATTAATGCTGAAAGTACAAGAAAAAAGATGTACATTTGGTAGATTGGTGGGCATTTTACATTTCATTAGAAGCGTTACAGCAATATTAATTTTGGAACACAAATATATATGATGAAGGCAAACTATACGTTTCGTTATTGGACCTTTCCTACTTAAATTACCATTATGAATATTAATGTCCTAAAACGATTCACCAGAATAGCCATAATAGGCTACAATCCATGAAATAGGCAAGGAATGAAGCATGACTGATAAGTAAATTGGTTCGTTTAAAGTTTGCATCAAAATAACTGCAATAAAAAAAATACATAAAACAAAAAATGTAAATGTGTATTAAAAACTGGACTTTTTTTTTTTTTTTTTTTTGTAATATCAGACTTATCTTCCATTGTCAACAGGAGACCTACGTCCGGAGAATCAGATTTGCCTACAGGAGCATTCTGGCATAATAGCATTTAATATGTTATGTCATGTGATGTAGTATTCTGTAGTGCAGTATTGCATCTGTCAGCCTCAGCATTTTGGCAGAATTCACAATTTTGTATCAATTACGTTTGTCAACGTTCTGCCACTACAATACCCAGCATGCATTACATAAAAACACCATACAATCATTGGGAATCCTCACAACAAGCAATTCATCCTGACGACGAGCTACCATTAGTGACATAGCACTTACTTCCTACTAGTTGTGGAACATGATAACGTTTTTCTTAATCAAATATCATGATTCAAATGAAAATGATGTAGAACATTGCAAAAGGAGGTTAACACGCCAGAGAAACATGATGCATATTTACGAGTGTGCAGCCAGCACTTAAGACTGGAAAAGTTCTGAAATTCTGGATTATGGGGATATGAACCAAGATAGATTCTAATGAAAACTGCAATTCCATCTATATTCGACTCAAAACGAACACCAGAGACAAGTTCCTCGCTCTCTCAGCCTCAAGGGAAGAGAAGGTGAACTGAGGTAAGCTAGCTAGCTAACATTACAGTATCTATATACAGAGCATATACAAAGACTACTGCATCACCGCCGTAAGAGGCAAGCAAGCATGTCTACGACAGATGGAAGATGATGAAAAACTCAAATTTGCATTTGGGAAACAGTCATCACAAGTCCATCCATTAAGCCCTATGTTTTTAAGCCCTAAAGCATTTAGTATCTATGCTGTTTCTAAGCAGCAACCGAGGATCACCGATTTCCATATTACCTGAGGTATGAGGTTCTTTTGGATCCTCTTCAACTTGGCCTTCTTTCGCCCATTTTTGGTCACCACTGTCTCTTCGTAGAACTCGTGAGCCAGATCTCCATCCTCATCATAGTACAGAGAGCTGCAAGCACATAGCAGCAACTTGTAAATCCACATGGTTGCCCTTCTACATAACAGACTATTATAAAGCACTACATCAGGAAACCAGACGTTTATAGCATTGAATTTTGTGATGCGTTGTACGAGTAGTTAAATATACGCATACGCATATAAATATCACGCATATGCTTATGCGTGATATTTAACTAACATTTCTGCTCCGTGCATCTTACATATGCTAATTACATCAATATGACATCATTCTTAAGGGTTTGCCATAATTCTTGATCAGAGTCGGTGTGACAACATCTTTGGGAATCGCTTTCCCAAAACTAAAATGAAGCAATTTTCTTTTCTTTTTTTAAATGAAGCAAACGTATTTTATTATTATTGTTGTTGTTTTATTAATAATAATAATAATAATAGTAATAATTAACCATCATCATCATCACATAGACTCAAAAGACAACACAAACACAAAGAGCAATGAAAAATATCTTTGAATCAATCCTATAAGTCACAATTCACAGTGAATTCATATTTACCTCCTCCTTGTAAAGACAAAAGGGGTTGCGTTCTTGGAGCCACACAGTCGAGCTAAAGACTGGTCATTGACCTCAGAAGAGTCTCCACTGGCCCCTGAGCCAGTGAAAGGCCAGACTCCTTTAACTTTGGATCCACTGCCTCCCATCTTTAATGAAAGGGCATCATTCAATGGGATTGACAGTTACAGTTCTCTGTAGCTCCGGCCTGAAAAAAAGAAAGTGCACATGTTGAGCTACAAAGAAATGTCATATTCCCCTACTGCATGAGGTTTGTTGCTTGTGGTGTGGCTTCAAAGCACTACTGCGGTTCCTCTAGTTCTCTTTAATTAGCACCAGAAACCACAACAGCAGGTTCTTATTATAACCTCAATCAACATGTTTGGGCAGCGACATACAGTCAAGCCGGAAAGTCTGCACACCCCTTTCACCTTCTCCACGTTTCATTACATTACAGACTTATTC
>JAOUQW010000015.1:5932439-5952756 GCA_028565825.1 Olivaichthys viedmensis
GATGTGGTCTAATATCTAAAATAATGAAGTGTATGTAAGGATGCGCGCTGCCATTTGAATATGGAAATGGCTTATGGGATTGCAACTTTGCTTCATGATACAGTTCTGTGTTTTATAGTTTTATTATTTTAACTTCTTTGCACTTACAAAGGTAATTAAAATAGGCCTACTGAAAGGACAAGTTAAATGTGTTTTTAGTTTCCTGATCAAACATCTTTGTTTTTGTAATCTGGCACCCCACTCTGAACTAATTGTATAGCCCTGGTCTAGAGAAAGAGGCTGTCATGTCGTGAAGTTATGATTGATGAAGTAGTGAGTGTGAGGGGGGCGGGTGGAGAGGGGCACCTGGCTGAGGATGCTGTTGTGCTGTGTGGCCCGTTCTTCGTATGTCGCCTAACAGATCCAAGACAAGATAATGTACGCCAGATTTACTAATCGAGATAATTACAAACGGGCTAATTCGGTTCTCCCAACGCACCTGAGAACATGATTAGTTTAGCCGGATTCCGTTGTTGGAGATAATTGTGAGCAAAACGCTTGGAAAGGGCAGATATATCGAGACTTGAAACCATAATGAGTGAGTCAATGATTGGCTTTGGGATTACGGAAGCCTGTAGCGGCCATTAAACGTTTTGGGGGGTTTTTTGCACACAATGTAGGCTAGGTAGACATGCGTAGTTTATTTTAATATGGCTACGGGATACTAAATCGGAGCCAGGAAATCATAATGCTTGAGCAGGATTTAGCTACGTTATTCGTGCTCAATTTGCTATTTCGAGTTCTCGAATTAATACAAACGCAGGAGATAAATGCATTGGTTAAAAAATGTAGGCATAGCCTATTTAAAACGTGTACGAACATTAAGCGAGACATAAGTACATAGGTTGGAATTTATTTCATTTTCAGAAACACAAACAAATATATAAAACAGCTTTAGTTTTTCAGTTTTTTCCAGTCTGTTTTTACCGCCAGGGCATAGACATAACCTACTCCATTGCATGCAGGGGCCCCAGAAGAGATGTTGAGAATAACATATTAAACCGAACCTACTTGTAAGACACATTTTCTGAAACACTGCACCATTAATTACACACTAATTTGCGAAAACCTCACACTTTCATGCCAGTGTTAAAACACTCCAATCAAAAGCATATACTCTTCCATCCAAATCAGTCTTCAAATGGCACACAAATACCATGAAATACACAACTGTTCAGGCTACCATTATGCACTGGCAGGGTCAATTCAAAACACTACCTTAAAAACCAACGAGGAATCGTGTTTTTAAACAACTGAAACAATGGAAATAAATGTATTCTCCAACTGGTCATTATTGGGCCTCTTACTGATGCCCCTGCAGTCCTCATCCTCCTGTGTCTAGGCTTGGTCGGGCCACAGAACCTCATCCACATTACATGCAATGTTAGCTGTGGTCCAGCAGCGGGGGAAATGGAAATAACCCTGTGTGCCGTATCCATCCTGTATAGACTTGAGTGTTATGTCTCCCCACAAGCTTCCTCCATTGCCTCGCCCACTCTTGGGGATCCCTGTCATAAACCTTCTACCTCCATGTGGTAAAAAACTCTATACGGTTGAGGAATGGGGAGTATGCTAGCAGAAACACATTGGAGACTGAAGGATTGTCAGTAAACGAGTTGCGTACCCCACAGCACGGTAAAAACTGACATTATCCCAAATAACATAGTGTGGCTGCTCTGGCAGCCCTGGCTCCCTCTGCTCTTGAATGACATTATCCTGAAGACGATTGAGCAAAGCCAACAGAAGTGCTGTGTTATATGGGCCCATGGTTTGCCTTTGTGGGACCGCATGATGGCTGATGGCAGCACACATTGTAATATTTCCTCCGCGCTGGCCAGGGACTTCCACAGTGGCTAATAATGTTTAACCCCTAATGGCAAGTGAGCTACTGCATTACATTGCAATACTTTGCTGTATTTAACACAATACAGTATGCTGAGGTACAAACAAGAAGAACAGGTGAGAGAGCTGAGTATACTTCAATTTTACAGTACTGTAGTACAGTGGACATTAGTAAATTATCTGTTTTCTTGTCTGAAAGTCCGGATTAGCCGTGAAGCGGCTCAAATCTTGCTGTACTCTTTGCTTCCAGCTTCACTCATCAACATACCATGGACAAGTACATGGTCAACTAAAGTAGTATGGATTTCATTAGAGACAAACGTTTTCCTTCTCCTTCCTTCTCCTCTTCATTGTGCTGGCAACTGTGGTTCGGGATGCTTTGCTCATAGAAGTAGTAATAATATGTAAGAAATCGAGAGAGTACTGTAACAGCAGTTCAGTGGTTACATTATGCAAACAGTTATTATAACAGGATGGCCTCTGCAAGTATGCTGTTGTGCTTGTTCTAAAATTACCCAGAGATGTGATCTGCAAATGTGTCTCTTGATAAATTATTAGTGTCAAATTATTAGGTTGGGGCTTAGCTTTCGTACATGTCAAGTTGTATTTGACAGACTCTCTAGCCACTTGACTTGCATAAGCAGTACAAATCAAATCGGTATTTATATTTGAACGAATGCATCACTTTAGTTTATATTTTAAAGGTGCTGTGTTTTTTTTTCATCAATATAGACTTTCCTGGTTAAATAAAGTTAATAATAATAATAATAATAATAATAATAATAATACATTTAGTCAGAAATCAATATTCCTGAATATGGCTTGTAGAAGTTCAATAAACAGCACTACAAAAAATGTTTACACCTACCTGCTTTACAAAGCCATGGTTTGCTGACCTAAAACAAAAACAGGTACAATTCATTTATGTGCAACTGGTGCAACTAGTTTGCAGAACTTCCCCTGCTACAGAATATATTTAATGTAGACTTTTTGATGTGCTGTAGTCTTCTCTAAAACAAGACAAGCATTCATGTCTTTTCCCACAGGCCACAGAATGTTTCTTTTCTCTTCCTCTTTTAAAGAGGCACACTTGTCAGGATATTAAATATCAAATTAACACAGTGACACACAATTCAGTCACAGTACAATGTTAGAGAAGGGAGTGCTTACAGCATTAGCAAAGTGCACTGACGTTACATGCATTGTCTGTTATTCCCCAATCTTCTTTTTTTTTTTTGTAAACTTGTAAATTTGAAGACAGCATTTTAAGCAAACCTTTTAACTTGGGGGCGGGGGTTATGTTATGTAATTGTACATGAATGCACACCATTTTGGGGATTATATACAATAAGGATTGAAGAACATTTGCTCTTCAATCTGTTTACCTGAACAGCAGAAGAGTGTTAGGAATCCCCAGTCCAGTAGATGGGGCCACATTCACGTTGAATACAGTGGCAACAGCCTCACATAATAAATAGCCATGTAACCAAGTACAACATTGCATTCTGTGCTTTAAAAAATAGAAGAATATTAAAACAACAACGAGTCTGCTCTTCTTCAGCTTTTTTACTAAGCTCAGGGCAGATTGCTCTGCTGCTTTCTTTATCCTTATAATTGGAAAGTACTTTATTTCTGTAGTTCTCCCTGCATTGAGTTGGCCCACAGGTATGCAGATATACACTAGCGTTCAAAAGTTTGGACTTCAAAAGTTTTCAGTAATATAAACTATTTTAGTTTCAGATCCATCTATAAAATGATTGTAATATGATTCTAGTGTAATGCACTTTGGTTTCAAGTCATTTGTAATAAACTGTAAAACATGATGTGTCCAGAATGACTATGAAAGGTTTTATAGCATCCAGAGTGATGTCAATATAAAAATTAATATCCAGAATGCCTTTTTTTTTTTTTTTTTGGAAAGCGGTGATCAAATCTTGAAGTGGAGACTTAAATAATAGACTGGAATTCTCTATGTATAGTCATTTCTCCTTTATCATTAAATGTTTATTATTTAACGTTTTAAATGATCTTTATATAATCTTTTACCAAAATACTTTAAAGACCAAACAAAACCTCTAAAAACACCTTTAGGTGTGTGGTTTATATTATATACATTAGATCTACTACATTGTAGAAGAGTTTAGTGAATAGAATAATGACTGCTCATAAAATATGACAGGTGACTCCAAACTTTTTAACGCTAGTGTATTTTCCCTGTAATCCTCCAGTGTTACACTCAAATGTGTAACCTTTACTCTAACATTTGAGCAGTTTTCCCAGGGGTGTGAAGTTTCATCTCCTGGTCAGGAAATTGGTTTGCTGGTCATTACTCTGATGTCACCTTTCAGGTTTGCGTTAATTAGTTTTATATTAATTAGGTTATCAGCTGGGATCGTGCTGAAAATGGTTTCTTGTGTTGTTTCTTTGCTGTATTTGTAGGGTTGTGGGTAGATTTTAAGAATTTCGACTTTCACTCTATTTATATCTGGAGTCTGCTTTTGGAATCGGGGCAAAGAAGTCGTTACATTATGGCCAGATAAAGTGAGTCAGCGAAGGTCATGCATCTTGTGTGGACCAGTTTACTTATTTACACTCAGTGTGTCATGATGCTGCAACACCGGTTTTAAATTGCACAATTAGCTAAAACAAGTTGTTATGTGTGATGTTCTGAACGGCAAGCCCCATTTTATAGGGCTTTCCTCGTTAAATAGTCTGTTGTCAAAGCTGACCTTATATCAACCTTTCATAAGCTCAGAGGAAATGGACCACTGTGTATCATGAATATGATGCATGTATACTAAGAAAATGCATTTTGGCTTCCTTTATGTGAAGATACTCGTAATGAATCAGGGAACAATCAGTTCGAGTGAGTCTTTAAAGTGTGTGTGTGTGTGTGTGTGTGTGTGTGTGTGTATAAATAAATTATATATGTAATGTTTAGTAGAGGTTTACTATTTGCATGTTCATATTTTGTTTGGTTCAGCAAATATGATTAAAAAATTGAGCTTCTGTCTAGGGTTTTATCGTTTTTATCAGTATTAGTTTTTTAGAAATAGGGAGAAATGCAAAATGATGAAAGTCTTTTTTTTTTAAAGTAGTTCCGTAGTTACTTTAAGACAGTTTGTTGTCTGAGTCAATATTTTGGAGGTTTATTCCCAAGTTAAGATTAAGTAGTGTGATTATTTGCTATTACCACTGATACATTTTAAGACTGGTTCAGAATGTAGATGTATTATAACTAGTGCCAGATTAACCCCTTAAATTCTCAATCGGTGGGTCCAGACATACATTCCTCACTTTCATAACTACATATTAAGTAGTTTATGAACACACTTTATTAAGTAGCTTAACTGTTTTGTTTTGCTTATGATAGGGATATTTGCCTGTATGGACTCATTGTTGTGAAAAACAAAAACAAAACTAAAAGTCATAATAATAAAAACAGCACTTGGTTTTTGCTTTTCGGTTTTGGTTTCAGCCCTGAATTTCTGTTTCGGCCAAAAAGTTTCATTTATTCACTAAAATAAATAATTCCTATCTGTAAAATCTTATTAAGCCTAAGCGCACTTAATGGGGCCACGATTAGATATTCAAAAGAAGGAAGCAAAGATGGCTCCCATGGCTCAAATAGTCTGAGTCAGTTGCTACACTCATCAGGTAACAGAAAGGAATGAATCATTTATCTGCATGGAGGTTTATATTTAGAGAAGTGGATATATCATGAGCTGCGGTACTTGATCCCCTAGAAAGCGTCATTCTGTAGTATGGGCCAGGCTGCACCTGGAACTTGGAACTCGGTTTAAAGGAAGAATTAATTTGTTCATTTTTTCACCAGTCTAGCTGTGAAACATGAACAGGTTACAAATCTTAGCTTGGGCTGGTGAGGTATTGACAAATATGATACCCTCCTGACAGAGAGATGAGGCATTAGTTGGAACAGGTGCTGCTTTGCTGTTGGCTGTAGATGCATGAAGTAGCAACATAGCTGACCTTGGATTCATTGATTTGCAGCTCACATCACTGCTGCAGTGGAGATTGTGTTGTGGTGATTGAGCACTTTTGAGTTTACCGAGGTTTCCTTATGGGTTCAGTCATACAGTACATTGTGCGTCATGTGATACATACATTAGGTATATACTGTAAACTATAGGCCAAAAATATGGAAAGAAGCAAGTCATTTTTAAAGTTCTTTTAAAGTTTACTATAAAATATTTTAGTATAAAGTTAATTTGCTGCCAACACATTCAACATGGTTTCACGCTTGCAAATTTGTAACAATTTGCACGACTCAATTTGTATGAAAAGATACAAAAATGAAACTGAGCACAAATGAATATACAGTGCCCTCTAGAATTATTGGTACCCTTTATGAAATGAGCAAAAATGGTTATATAAAAGAAATGACAAATGCATTGAGTGATATTTTAATCTTAAACATAAGGGGCCGCTTTATAGTCATTATCTTGTTGAAATATCCTTTTACGTGCAAGTCTTGACCTCCTGGCAGAGGCAACCAGGTTTTGGGTTAAAATGTCCTGGAAATTAGCAGAATTTATGATGCCAACAGCCACAAAACAGCCCCAAAGCATCAATAATCCACCATCATATTTTACAGTGGGTATGGGGGCTTCTACAGCTTCTCTCTATTTCTCGCCAAACATGCCGATTGTATTAAAAAGTTTGATTTTGGTCTCATGTTTTGATTTTTTGTAGTTCCATTGAAGCTTGGCGAAGTTCAGGTGCTGCATTTTGAGAGTTGCTCTCAGGAAAGGCTCCTTTCGTGCAAACTTTCCAACAGCTTGTTGTAACAGAGGTGGCGTCTAACAGTTGATTTTGAAACTTGACAACTCCTAAGAATCCACTGGTGGAAGAGCAGTATGTTCATGGGTCCAATTCCTTGCAAATTTTCAATTGTTTCAGGGGTTTTTTTTATGATGGACCTGATTTTGCTTAATTGTATTTTTAACTTCTTATGTATTTCTTATATTCTTTACCTGACTTGTGCAGGTCAACAACCATTTGTCTCTTTTGTGTTAAAAGTGCTTTGCTTTTCCCCATGATGATGGATGACAAAAGGATTTTACATGTGTGCATCCTCAAATTTTTTATGAAGGCTACAGCAGAGTTCCTGGAGACTGAAAGCAATTTGTTTGCTTTTACTTTAAGTATTCTTTAGGGATGTCAATCATTTCATTAGTAAGTCTTATTAAACTATACATCTACAATTTTAATGAGCAGTGTATACAGCACTGGCAGAAGTGATGTAAATGTAGATGTGCTGGAAATGCTACAGAAGGAACGTTAGTTTAGTAGTGAGCTTCTGTGCGGATGTGTTTGGACTGCTGTAGGTTCATGGAGGGTGGAATTTTACTGAGGCTGCTCTGGACGCAATGTCCGAAATGAAATGTGTATCTGCTCCTGCTGGGAGGTTGATCAGTCATCGCGTTTTTTTTTCATTTATCTCCTCCTTTCCCCCATCCATTCACCATCCTTTGTGGCTCATCCTGCAACAGTCTGCATAGTCAATACCAATAAGCAGTGTATACTGTACGATATGGTATAATATTCAACAAGCACAATATTGTTGTCATGGAAACCATTTTTTTTGTGGACACACATTAAAAAAAGTAAACAGTAAAAATCCCTGTGTTGAATAAACACCTGTTCAAGTCTAGCTAAATGGACATTGTAATGAGTCAATTTGACCCTGTAGGCATTACTTCAACACTTAGAATTTTTCTGTGTCTACCTGGGGAACATTACTTCTTTGACTATAAAAAGAAACATATCACATTAATCTGGTCTTGTTGATGTACTATGATTTATATGACAGTTGAAGAATAATTATTAGGCTGATAATCAGTTAAATGATACCATGACATTTAACAGGAATATTTTGCATTTTTGAGCAGCATTTTAATTTAAGCATTTTCAGTGCCTTCTTTCAAGATCATTTATTTTGGCCAAATTTGAAGTCAGCATTGCATGTCTCCTTTCTTAGTGAATGTAATTCCATAATTCTGTTTACTACACAAGAGGTCACTGCAAATTTGTTTTACAAATGAAAAATAACATTTCCTTTATTGTTTTAATTAAGTGGACAATACAGTACCTGTATTGTGGTGATGTTGTAAACTGCAAGAGAAGGTTAGGCAATTATCATTTAACATTGGCACGTGCTTCATTTCTTTATGTTTACTATTATTTCCCCACATTCATAACTGAATTAAATTAGAAAGGAATGCAGTATGGGGCAGATAAAACTATTCTCCTTATATGCCTGTTATTTGCTTGATAGAATCGATGGCATGATAAAATATGACTGCGAATGTGTGAAATAATATGGGGAAGACTGAGCACTCGTATAAATATTAACAAGCACTAGACGACATGTGACATGTTTGACATCACATCAAGCTTTAAAAAAGTGTCTTAGGTAGCATCTTGACTGCATACGTCCTTCATATGGTATTACTTTATTACTGTGGACTGTAGATAAAGAGCAGTGTAACTTACTTTCAGACTTTGAACACAGCAGAACCCGCAGATAAGTTATCTCAAATAGGTGACGTATTCAGATAAAAATAAAAACCATGCTGTTTGACTAGTTCTTATTTGTAAAAATCTCATTAAGTTTGTTGTATGGTATATTTGACCAAATAGGTAGAGCAGTAGTAGGAATCATATGATAACCACTTGCAAATTCATTACAATTTGTACAGCTCCACTTTATGAAAATCTATAAAGGCTAAGGTTACGATTAGGGGCGAGGCGAACATTAGTGTTCGAACATTACGACTTCCTTCAAATGAAATACTACATCACCCTTCTTCAAAATCAGACTAATTTCTCCTGAGATCAGGTTGATCAAAATGGATAACCATTTTGAGTTATCGCTGATGATAAAAAGAGAGCAAGCTGTAATTTTATATTAATTATTTCTCGCTCAGAGCTCGCAAAAATAAGTGGCAAATTTCTGTCAAAAGTACAAACTTTCACTTGATTCCACATTTGTGTTTGGAAGTAGAAGAGGAGTTATTTTATTGGGGCTTAAATCTGAAAAAAAAAAAAAGATGCTGGTCCAGTCAGTTATCGTAAGTAATAACAAGCCACATGTTGTAATTTTATATGAATCATTTCTCTTTTGTAGTTCGTAGAAAAAAAGCTGTTATGTCAAAAGTGGAGATTCCAAGCTTTTATTTTTAATGAGTTTTTCTTCCATTTTTGCTGCTGGCGGCTACACGGTTCATATAATCGACAAAGAAAATGAATCATATTTATAGCTGAGTTTGTGCTGAAAAAATTATACCATGCATTTGGGGTAAATAGTGTGTTTGGGTGTTAAACAAGGGAAAAAGTGAATGTATAGCGAAAGAAAAATCAAGAAAAATCAATCTAGAATTCCATAGAGAGTTCAAAAGGTTAAACTAGGCAACCTAAATACATCTCTCACCAACAATCAATGCAGATGTCCATAACCAGTAATGCATTATCTGTTCCACTCTCTACATCCCTCCCTCACTCTCCAAACTGTTGAAGCACAATGTGATTGGATTCCCGCTCTGCCATTCACATGCAAAGACACACACACACACACACACACACACACACACACTGCAGTCATCTAAAACATTTCAAACACTGATCTTCACTAGCACTCGTGAGAAGGCTGCCTAGGTAGTGCTCAAGTGATAAAAATTTTAAAATGCGTCCCATTCAGAAGCAGCAGATGTTATTTGGATGGTGGACTATTTTCTCTGTGTGTGTGTGTGTGCTCTGACCTCATTGATCTCCCCATCATCGGGAAACTCGTTGTAAATGTTCATGTCGTCCATGTCCTGCATGTCCTCGTCCTCCTCCGAGTCCTCCTCGCTGTCCTCCTCGTCTTCGTCGTCCTCCTCTTCCTCCTCGTCGAACGTCTGCAGGCGAGAGCGGGAAGCAGTGAAGCGGTGATGTGTGTTCACGTTACCGTTTCTAGCGCAACGACTCAAAAAAAAGTGCGCCGTGTCGTTCTTTAAGAAATAAAAGCGTGTAATAGTGGACAAGCTGCTGTGGTATAAGCGGAATAAAGCACTCGGGGACGTAACGTTATCGGACAATAATCAATAAACTGTTAAATATGTTGTCTTAACGCGCAAGAAACGACGACAAATGGCTGAGGGACAGCTCATTTAAAAATACCAGACTCTATAAATATGCATGAAATATTTCAATTAGAGATGCCGAGAGTCACGTCATAGCAACGTTCTGTTCTTTTTTCCCTGCGTCCATAATAGGAACAGTTCCCTGAACGTTTAACATCCCGTAAAGCTGCAAAAGCTCATCGGTCTCAATGATGGCGTTGCCGATAGCGATCAGGGCGGATTCACCTCGAATATGGGTCGTCCGATGGGCATCAGGTTGCTGTCTTTCTCGCCGATGTTCTGCAACTGAGAAATGACGCAGATTTTTTAAGACACAAAAAAAACCGCTCACACGGAGTTTCTAGCAGTGAGATTTTCGACATCGGCCATCGGGTTAACGACTGACCCACGCCTGGTGCTGCTGCTCCTGCTGCTGAAGCTCCGCCTCGTCCACACACGGCCGGTCCAGGTTAAACCACAGAGACTCGGTCATCCGAGGGAACAGTGAGGGGAACAGCGTGGACATGTCTGATCACACACACACACACACACACACACATGTAGTTACAGAGTTACAGAGTCGGTCTTAAGGGTGTTAAAGCTCAAATATTAATAAGACGTGCATTGCAACAGATCAGCACGAATGTTATTTTCTGATGCACTGTTAAGACGGTATGTTGTTTTTTTTACGAGGAAACACGATTTCACGCCAGCAAACATGAAACACAGAGGTATGAACACAAGTCTAATATCGATATGATAAAGAGTGCTATATAATTACATTTTTAAAAAAAAGTTAAATGCATTCAAGACCAATGAAAAATGGTTTTGCATTATATCCGTTTATTATTATTATTATTATTATTATTATTGCTGCTTTTTATATAATTTATTGATTTACGTAAGAAAAGTATTGTATAGATTTAATACTTGTCATATATATATATATATATTTTTTTTAAATCATTACATATCCAAGACACACATTATCTTTATTTTAAATAGCATTAAACAATATGTTTGAGGGTGAATAAGTCTTTTTTAATTTAATTTTTTTTTAATTTTTTTTTTACATATTTAAAAATCCTTTCCACAATGACTCAACAAAAGGAAACGACATTTTTTTTAATTAAAAAATGATATATATATATTTAAAAACACGCACAAACCGCCACATTTACAATTTATGTCCGTTATAAAACAGTTTTTTTTTATTTCCCTTCTGTGAGATTGCACGCTTATGAAAAGTTATGGTACGTTTCTGAGTCCGAGTCCCAAACGGCTCCTTAGTGCCCTCGCTAGTGCACTACAAAGGGTGCAGGCGCCATTACCTCATGCCGGATGTAGGGCGCCTTCGTAAAGGAGCAGACCGTAATTTGGGACGAAGCCCAAACGAGCAGCGGCGGAACGTTAGCGCGCGCGCGCGCGGGTCCAGACTAATGACAGCACGCGCCGCCGCGTCACACTGCGGACGCCGCAATGTCGTGTTTATAACCTGTTCATTACCTGAATGACGACTTTCGCCCGACACGACACGGAACAATTCAAATCCTCCAGCTGAGCGGAAGTCGGTGCGCTCACCTAAGTCTTCCCACCGGAAACAGAACTCTAATCATCGGTTCCGCATTTCTCCTAACAGTGTTGCTAACAAGACACCAGCTTTATACATTTTCTCCTGGTTTTACCCCAAACTCAACCCGCAGTGCCCCTTTTACCCCAAACTCAACCCGCAGTGCCCCTTTTACCCCAAACTCAACCGCCCGCAGTGCCCCTTTTACCCCAAACTCAACCGCCCGCAGTGCCCCTTTTACCCCAAACTCAAACGCCCGCAGTGCCCCTTTTACCCCAAACTCAAACGCCCGCAGTGCCCCTGTTACCCCAAACTCAAACGCCCGCAGTGCCCCTGTTACCCCAAACCCATACCCCAAATGTAGTCGATCAGCCAAAATGTCTGGGTTTCGACAATTATTTTGACTTGTACTGGAGCTACGAGGCTAATGCAAGTGTAAAAACTGAATTTTTGTTTAATTTCATGAATAAATTGTTCAATTCAAGCTAATGCTGTGACGACATTCCTGTGTTTCTAAATCAGTGCAATGCAAAGAAGCTGTAAAAGTGCAATAAACACGGGATAGAGTTCTATCATTGCTGATGCACAGGAGCACACAGACTTTTCCGTTGTATTTAACCAACGTTATATTATACTGTTATAAAAAAAATTAAAAAGAGACCGTAACAACACTGTATCGTAATACAAATCATAATTTCCATCAGTAAAATTTGAAAAGTGGACATAAAGAAGCTAGAGAAGAGCAATAAAAATTAAATGATGTGATCCACTGTCTGAAGATTAACATACAAGTGCTGATAAACTCTTTTACAGCAGTACAGCAGCCACGTGGGTTAAAATGCCAAGCGTCTTGTAAACTTAGTCACTCATTTCATATTTAATTGGCTCATGTTTTTCACATTCTCATTAGCAAGGAAATTGGTCAAATAAGTTTACGTGCCCGTAAATTTTAACATCACGTGTCAGCTTTTTTTTTTTTTTTCCCTAATAAAAGGAAATCCAAATTTCACAGATCGTTTCAAAATTTCAGCATGATTCACTGGTCGAGATTTTCGGTCTGATTCATTACATTTGTATACTCTTAGAAAAAGATAGAAGAAAAAAAAAGGTCCAATCTAAAACCCTTAAGGGATCTTCAGTTGTCCTTTTAAAGGTTCTATGTGAAACCCTACAACAGAGTGTTTCCCAATCAGAAAGGCTTTTGAGCAAGAACCCTTTTAGGAATGCAAAGAACCCTCCACTATTCAAGGACCCCTTTGAAGAACCCTTAAAAAAAAAAAAAAAAAAAAAAACAGTTAAGAACTGACCACTGTTTTTACTAAATTTTCATATGACGAATATGCTTATTATCACGTTTACAAAAATTCTTTTTTTTTATCACATATGCCATCCACAAAACACTTTGTCCAAGCCTTAAGTGACTTCTTAACAAGGTGTATTGTGTTAAACAGCTGTCTCTAATCAGAGTAATATCGCCTGTTCTTTTTTTTAAAGCGTAAGGAAGTGGTGTGTGGTCATATTCACGTTCAGCTCGCCAAATTCAAATTCTTTAAATATCATTTTCCAATTTGCAATATTTAGGCGGTTAGTCGTGTAAAAGCAGGTGGGTGGACGTGTGTTTATAGCTGCGTGTGCGTTCTTGGACAATTCATAAGCCATAATAAGATAATGACCTGGACACATGACTCCAGGAGCAGGTCACGGTGACACGATGGCTGGCGTCACGTTCTCCTGGACTCCTCCTAAGAGGTATGCTAAACACACACACACACACACACCCACACATCTCCAGTCAGAGACGGTACACCGAACAAGAGTCTCTTCGGGAACTTCAATCTGTTCTGCGTTAATTAAACAGAAACGAATGGACCGATCTGCAAGGTGAGAACCTTCAACATGTCGAAATCTATTTTTATACCTTCAGGTAGTGTTTTTCTTCTTCTTTATTCTTCCTTCTATTCTTTAAATGTGTGAAAGATTGCCTCCCGATGAAGACCCCATAGTATAACATGCACACTGTGTGTTTTCGAGTTACTCATGTTACCTTGGTTTAATCGCTCGACTTCACTCTGTCTCTCTCTCTCTCTCTCACACACACACACACACACACACACACTTTATCTGTCATTAATCTTTCGCTCTGTAGGCTATGGCTGGCATTCACCGTGCTGTTATCAGTGCCGCCTTGTTCTCTCTGTCTGGACAAACTGAACATGTGCATGGATGCCAAACACCAGAAAACCGAGCCCGGACATGAAGGCAAGCTTTACCTGCAGGTAACACATCCCGAAAAAACACGTCGAACACATACACACATATGCGTTGTGTGTGTGAGTGCATGTTGATCTCTCACTCGAGTGTGTTCTGAGTCTAAGATCGAGGGGTCAGAGGTCGATGAGGCCTCATGAGCACGCTTAGGTAATCATTACTCATCACGATCTGCAACAGCGGAGGTGAAAAGATTGTTCTGGTGTCACATGCAAGGCGAGCGCTATATTCTTATTCCTCATACTTCCTCTTCTTCTTCTTTTTTTCTTCTTGTTCTTCTTCTTCTTGTTATTATTATTATTCTCCTATCCCTCCATCTCTTTCAGCTCCTTGCAAGACCTGTGCACTTCCTTCAGGAAATGCTAATCTAGTTATTAATTATTATGACAGTCCAAATAAAATCCAACATATTACCACAGGCACAAAATATAACTTTTATTTATATAATTGAAGACATTTCTTCCTCTCGGTTTCACAAGGATTTCTGCCTTCACTTAGTTCCCCCATGTCCACAGTTAAGTTAACCTACTACCTAGCACGTAAAAAAGAAAAGAAAATCGGGCTAAGCAGAGAGCCCTGTGGTACACCGCTGAGAATATCGTGTCTTTTTGGGTACATGTAAACCATGACTAGCAAAATATGAACGTGTAACAATTTAAAAACAATGCCACTGACACCAATGCAGTTTTTCAAGATGATACAGCCAGCGTGATATTAGCCAAAGACTTTTTTGCCGTTTCGCCGAGGGCACAAACAGGATATGTTACATCAGGGGCTTTATCAAGAGAGTGTAAGGACTCTGCTGACATAAAGTCATCTCTTTTCAGTAATCTCTCGAGTACATCTCTATTCACATCCCTTGCTAATGTACTTAACTAGCTCATCATACTTTGGTGTTAAAGTGCATTAGCTAACACTTTTTAGCCTAGTTAATTAGAGTTTTTTTGGGCAACCAGAACATGGGACTGGGTAAGCACACTGGAGCTTTCGATTGCCCAGTAAAGAAATAATAAAAAATTGTAAAACAAAACTTTATGGCCTAAGATGTCACGCAGCACATCATCAACGATCGCTCTTAAACCAGTCTGGTTCGATTTGGCTGCATTCCCGCTGTTGGAGAATGACTGGTGTTTCATGACTGGACTTTATATATAAAGTTACATTTTGTTATGTCACATATTAATACATATTATTTGTCAATAATAAGTTGAAATTAAAGGCATCTTGGATTTGTTATGGTGTCGATTTTTTCGGCTGGTTTTTGTATTGACGAAATGTAAAAAAAATAATAATAAAAAACGACAAAATTAACAGTGTAATTAGCTCTTAGTTACAGTATAAATTAGGAAACCTTGCATCCTCATAACCTTGAAATGCGGTGCTAAACCCCAGCATCTTTTCTTTTTAGTCAGGATTTGTTTTTTAAATTTCCTTTAATTATTTATAATTATTTATTATAGATTTATTATAATATATATATATATATATATATATCCTTTAATTATTTTGGGTATTTTTATGTTTTATGCTTTAACATATTTTATGTATTAAAATAGTATTAAATTATTGTAATTTACTCATTTTAAAAAAATGGTTTTATTTATCAGGTTTTACACACTTCATATATAAGAAATATGGAGGAAAAATGCCTTTTTATTTAGGTTTAAATAAATAACCATTACCAATAATGGACATCTAAACCATTTGGTAGAGGCTCATAATAGAAAAAAGAAGAAGAAAAAAAAAAGCAAGCATGTTAAGTTAAAAAAAGAAAAAACATTGTTTGTTATTATTATTTCCATAAAGTACTAAGAAATTCAAAGAATTAATTTTTCCATTGCTTTTGTTCTGGGTGAGACCGTTAAAAGGGTTAAAGGGTTAAAGAACGAGGCAAGCTCCAAAGACAATGTTATGAAAAGATGAAGTGTCTAATAAAACAACTGTACGGGCGAGGAACAATATTATGAGATCTCTCTTTCTCTCAGTGTGCTCCTTGGAGTGAGAACGCGTGTTGCACGGTTAACACATCATCCGAAGCACACGAGGACAACTCCTACCTCTACAACTTCAACTGGAACCACTGCGGCATCATGAGTGAAAAGTGCAAGCGCCATTTCATCCAGGACACCTGCTTCTACGAGTGTTCACCTCACCTGGGACCCTGGATACAGCCGGTACGACGATATCACACTCCAAAGCTCTACTAGCCCAGAATTCTTCGAAATAAAGCTGCCAGAAAAGGTTCTTCAGAGTCATGCCATGAAGGAACCTTTTGATTGATGGATCTTCAACCATTTGTGTTGGTGCCACAAATAGCTATAATTACCATTATGTGGAAGGATCTTGGTGGTGGAAAAGAATGATTCAGTTTATTGTGGTAACAACAACAAATAGTGAAAGAATTATGAACCCGAAAGGTTCTTTAGGGAACCAAGAATAGTTCTTGTATGGCATCGCTCTAAAGAACCTTTTCTGGCACCTTTAAGAGCAGAGTAAGTCAAGGCAGCTAGACTTGTGATGTTTCTCTACTCATCCAAGGTTTTTCATCGGTTCTAAGGTTCTTCATGGTGCCACAGAGAACTTAAAGAAAATTTCCCACCATAATTGTTACCATTATCTGGAAGGATCTCTGTGGTGGAAAATAATGATTCAGTTTATTGTGGTAACAACAAAAAATTGTCTAAGAATTATGGGCCGAAAGTTTCTTAAGGGAACCAAAAACAAATCTTCGATGACCTCGCTTTTTTAAAGATCCTTTTAAAGAACCTAAGTCAAGGCAGCTAGACTTGTGATGTTTCTCTACTCATCCGAGGTTCTTTATCAGTTCTGCTGAGTGGTAAATTGGTGGCCATTGAAACACAGTGTGTGATTCACACCTATGACATCATGGAGCTTGTCGTGAAGATCACATGACTTTGGAGTCTGGAAGCATGAAGGCACTGCACTCTTGGAAAAAAGGGCTCCTCAAGGGCTCTTTAGATGGTTAAGTGTTCTAGCTTATTTAGGGGGGGTTCTACTTGGAACCTTAATGAATGGAAAACCTTGTGCTGTAGTGTTCTACAAACTGAAAACCCCTTTTTTTTCTAAAATTGTAGGGTGAAGATGTCAGGATGCCATTGTAGGTAGATGATACATGTATCAGATCCTCCCCCTCTGTTCAGGAATGTTTTTTTTTCCAGCCTCCCATAGATGGCCTTGGCTACTTTCTCTGGAGCCTGGCAGTTTTCCCACTATTCAGTAGAACTGATAAAGAACCTCAGATGAGGGTCTTCAAGGTTATACCACAAGCCCAGTAACCCTGACGAGACACAGGAGCTTATTTTGAGTACTGGACAGAGATGAACGCCACATACAGCTGAATCCGAGTCTAGATCTGATCTGTGAGCGGAAATCCGTCTGATTTCTCACTACTTGTGTGTGTGTGTGTGCAGGTGGATAACTCTTGGCGGTTGGAGCGCATACTGGACGTGCCTTTGTGTTTGGAGGACTGTGAGTCGTGGTACAATGACTGCAGAGACGACATCACTTGTAAAGAGAACTGGCATAAGGGCTGGAACTGGACCTCAGGTGTGTGTGTGTGTGTGTGTGTGTGTGTGTGTCAGGGTTTAAAAACCTCGAGTAAAGGTAAAGTAAAAAAGTAATTAAATTAAAAATACATTGATTAAATGGTGGGCGTGTGTTTGAGCGGGACAGGTGGGCGTGTCTTTGAGTGAGACAAGTGGGCGTGTCTGAGCGGGGCTGTGAAAACCTTTTGCGTCTGCTGTCTGCGCAGGTACAAACCGCTGTTCTCAGGGAGATCGGTGCCGTTTGTGGACGGAAGTCTTCCCCAATGCTCAGAGCATGTGTGAGAAAATCTGGTCCAACTCGTACAAGTACACCACGTACAGCAAGGACAGCGGGCGCTGCATGCAGATGTGGTTCACGGGGCAGAACCCCAACCGAAAGGTCGCCGAATTCTACCTCAACCACGGCACTGGAACCGAGACGGCCATGACGATGACCCTCACGCTGTCCCTCGCTGTCGTTCTCTCAGCGCTCCTGCATTGACACGGCAATAAAACGAAATCTGTGTGAAAAAGATGTGATTGTGTTTATTCATGTTTCTCTTTGTCGCCCCTTTTTCCTTTACATGGTACATAGTTTCATGGACTCATCATTGTTTTCAATGCAGTTCACCTCCCAGGCAGCAGAGGGCGCTAAGCCTTACACACACACACACACACACACACACTGCTCCTTTAAAAGATGTCCGACCCTCTGATGTAAACCTTGTAGGCACATTTTAAGGGACATGTCTTTTTTTTTAAATATATATATATATATATATATATATATATATCAATAATACCAGCATAGAATTAGTTTAAGCTCCTCCTTAAAGCTGATTCTGAGTTTATAGATTTGTGTCTTTGGGTCAAATTTGTTTACACATTTTTGCTAAATTCACTTTTCTTTTCTTTTTCTTTTTAAAACAGAGCCTTTCTCTTTTATACTTCTTGTATAAAACTGATTCGGGGGCGGGGCTACGCATGAGCTCAGTTTGTGATGTCACTAAATAGGTTAGAATAACTGGAATAGCTATCATGGTCCCATATTCGAAAATATGCTAATTTTTTTATGAGCTGGAATATGTTTAGACATATAGATAAAGAAAAATACAACCCAATACTGCTACAAGGAAATGTTATAAAAGGAGGTTGTGTATATAGCCAGTCCAGGGGGCAGTGCTGCTCAAATCTTCCTCTGCTAGACAGTCAACTATGGATGTAATGTTGTGTAATATAATTATATGATTATGCACAATATTCTGCATGCATTAAAAAAAAAAAAACAGACCATACACAACGTTTATTTTGTGAATCAATGATTTTGTGGCTTCTCAAAGCGCCTTTTAAAATAGTTTATGTGTAGGCTCTTTTAACAAACCGGGATTATCTATAAAAAGCTACGCAGAGTTGATTAAAAAATTTAAAATGAAGAGACATCCATTATTTTGCAGTGCAAAGCTGTGAGACATAATAGACAGACTCATGATTTTCTGAAACATAGTTATGAATATTATAGGTTTCAGGTGTTAGCTGTGTCATCTATGTTATATATACATATATACACACAAAATAATACAGATAGTTGTTTTTATAAGAGCTCTTTTTTTTTTATGTGCCTATCATTTTACTCATTTTAAATGATTTTTTCTTTTCTTTTGTTTTTCATTATTTACGGTCAAAACAAAGTGCTATCTTTGTTTGTCACGACACCCTTTCAGCATTGTTGAGGACATCTTTTCACAGAATATGTCTCCATGGCAACAGTAAGTGATAAAGGAATCAAACTACAAAGTTCGATTTACTTAAACGGTTCGTCCGAACAAATTGAATCAGTAAAATGAGTCGTACCGCCCATCATGCGTAGGGTGTGGCTGCTGTGATGGTCGGAGTCAAGGAGAAGCCCCGCCCTGAAAGTGATTGGAAATTATTGTAGCATCAAAATTCTAAACAGAAAATTAAGGCTAAACAGCAACTTTAGGCGTGATCCCAAATCCCCCCTCATCAAGTCACAATTATGAGAAAACATCTCGTCGTCGTGAGAAACGAAGTCACAATTATGAGATGCTAAGTCGTAATTATGAGATACTAAGTCGTAATTATGAGATACGAAGCCGTAATTATGAGATACGAAGTCGTAATTATGAGATGCAAAGCCGTAAATATGAGACTCTAAGTCGTAAATATGAGACACTAAGTCGTAATTATGAGACGCAAAGTCGTAATTATGAGACACTAAGTCGTAATTATGAGACACTAAGTCGTAATTATGAGATACTGAGTCGTAATTATGAGATACTGAGTCGTAATTATGAGATACTAAGTCGTAATTATGAGACACTAAGTCGTAATTATGAGACGCTGAGTCGTAATTATGAGACGCTAAGTCGTAATTATGAGATACTAAGTCGTAATTATGAGATACTACACTAAGTCGTAATTATGAGACGCTAAGTCGTAATTATGAGACGCAAAGTCGTAATTATGAGATACTAAGTCGTAATTATGAGACACTAAGTCGTAATTATGAGACGCAAAGTCGTAAGTCGTAATTATGAGACACTAAATCGTAATTATGAGATACTAAGTCGTAATTATGAGATACTAAGTCGTAATTATGAGACGCAAAGTCGTAATTATGAGACACTAAGTCGTAATTATGAGACGCAAAGTCGTAATTATGAGACGCTAAGTCGTAATTATGAGACACTAAGTCACACTAAGTCGTAATTATGAGACGCTAAATCGTAATTAAGTCGTAATTATGAGATACTAAGTCGTAATTATGAGACGCTAAGTCGTAATTATGAGACGCTAAGTCGTAAGTCGTAATTATGAGACATTAAGTCGTAATTATGAGATACTACACTAAGTCGTAATTATGAGACACTAAGTCATAATTATGAGACACTAAGTCGTAATTATGAGAC
>JAOUQW010000015.1:5952856-5972378 GCA_028565825.1 Olivaichthys viedmensis
TGGAGAGACGGAGACATTTACACTTGTAGAACATGAGGATAAAATGCGTCTCAGATCCTCCTGAAGTGGTTTAGAGCCATGATCAGGATTTAAATCTGTTTCTAATGCGTCTCATTTCCACTTTCATGTTCATGTGGATAATCTCTCTAATATAATCCTCACACTCAACACACAGGAACCCAGCAGGTGGAGAACACGGGGTCCAAGCTAATTCTCAAAACAAAATGTCCTCCTAATTATCAATTGGTGACAATACGCCGGTGTTACAGATCGCCAACGTGACATAAATAACAGTAACAGTCATCTAACCTGCATTTTCTCGTTTGCTTAAATCGGAAATGATACACACATCATTCAAATCGGCAGAATTTCTGCTTTCTGGTGGCTACTGTTGCTTTGTTGTGTGAAAAACCATCAGCGAATAATCTGGATTGGAAAATAAACAGCAGTATTTTTTTTCCAGATTTCCTTATTTGGTAGACTCCGAAATGTCCCCAAACTCCATATAGAATTTAACTCCACAGGGATTTTACTGCATATGTAAAAATGATGAATTTACTGTTTGTCATGCATGATGTCTAATTAATTAAGAGCCATTTGGGATAGTCTCTCTAATTACTTTATCAAAAGTTTAGTCATTGCTAAAAAACGTACAGCTCCTATATCCAACATCCAACAGATTCTTTTGAACAAATAATCTTGTGTTTTACCAAAGCAATGTTTTTTTTTACAAAGTGTAACACCAATGACGGATAGACATTATTGTTGTCCGTTGTATAATGTCACATATATGAATATTATTGAATAATAAGGATCAAATAATATAAATATTGTATTAGTTTTTGATAAGTGATGAATTTATAAACAGACCCTCCTTCATCATGTGGCACTACAATATTATTTTATCATATTCAGTGCTTTGGGATTATAATTATAATAGTGTTAATCTCAGACTATGACAGATTGCACTTTAGCTTTAGGCCGGATTAGACATCAACCTCGAAATCTAATAAGATTCAGCTCAAAACATCTGCAATATCACACACTCGCTCCTAGAGACACACACACACACATACACTCTTCGCTGTGTAACTAATAAAGAAATATAGTATGAATGGGACAGAGATATTAAAAATGGATGAAAACACCTCTATGTGTGTGTGTGTGAACTGCAGTCATTGATCAATTGTCTAATCCGTATCCCACAATCCCTCAGGCTGTCAGACACTGATGTTTCCCACGACGACCACAGAGACAGCTGCTGTCAAGACAACACGAACGCCACGGCAACGACAAAGCTGAACGAACACACACACACACACACACACACACACACACAGTATGGGTCGAGGCCTGCAAACAACCCCATCACTCAGAAGGAAAGATCAGAAGAAAGAAAGAAAGAAAAAAAGAGTAAAAGTGAGAGTGAAACTGAGACTCCATCACCTAGAGACATCATGAAAGAATGAATGAGGGGAAAAAGAGCTGATGAAAAAAAAAAGAAAGAAAGAGAAGATGATGGATCTAAAGAGGCATGAGACAGAAAGAAAGCAAAAAAAATTGAGAGAAAAGCCAGACGGAGAGGCAGAAAAACAAGAAGAGAGTGATGGTGTGAGAGGAAGGGAAATGATAAGTTCCTAACATGCCACTCTACAAAAAAGAGAAAAACAAAACAAACAAAGAAAGACGAAAGGAGGAAAGAAAAACAAAAAGAAGAAAAAGTGCAATATTAGACATATCACAGTAAGAAACAATACACAAAAGAAAAGAAAGAAAGAAATTAAGACAGAGTAGATAAAGAAAAAAAGAAAAACAGAAAGAAAGAAAGAAAAACAAAAAATCAGAGAAAGAAAGAGCCAAAAAAGAGCAGATGAAAGAAAAAACAAAAAGAGCATTATTGGATATAATAAAATAAGAAACAACAAACAAGAGAAGGAAAGAGAGGATGAAAGAAAGAAAGATAAAGTAAAAAAAAAAGTGAGAAAAGAGGGAACGTGAGAGAAATGGCTAAATTCCCAGAATACCAGGGGCATTAATCCTGCGCCACTCATTTCTCTACCCACAGTTCCCCTCTGGCACGCCTTCACGCTCCCACAGACGTTAAGCTGCTGCTCAAATCTCCCACGAGGCCGAGCTCTGAGTGGGAGGAGCTGTCAGTCTGCTCGACAGCTCTGAGCCAATCAGGTCTCTCTGGCTCTGAGGAGCTCTTTCTCTCGATCACTCCCTGAATATTAAATATGAAATATTGATCGACGCCTTTATCGTGTCTCATCAATATTTACACATAGAGGAGTGTGACCATACACAGAAAAAAGAAAGAAAGAAAGAAAGAAAGAAAGAAATAAAGGTGCCCGTCTCTAAGAAACATAATTAAGAAAATAAATTTAAAAAAGAGCAGAACCAAGAAAGAACAAAAATGAAAGAAAGAAAGGGAAAGAAATGTCCGCATCACTTAAAAACGAGCAAAAAAAATTAATAACAGAAAAAAGAGCAAAAGTAAGAAAGAAAGAAATGTGCCGATCTCTAAGCAACATAATAGTATGGGGGGGAAAATTAAGACAAAAAAACAAATCAAGAAAGAAAGAAAGAAAAACAAAAAGATAAAATTGGGAGGGAAATAAAAAGAAAGACAAATAAATATGCTCATTTCTAAGCAACATAGTGGTATGGGGGAAGAGTTATAATACAGTCTGAAGAAAGTTAGCATAACACAATCTGGAAACGTCATGGCTAGTGTCTACCTTAGCATAGCTAGAACTTTTTTTAGCATACATATTCTTTAAAAGTCATGGCTAGTACCTTTGTTAGCATAACACAATCCAAAAAAGTCACAGCTAGCACACACTAACAGTGACGCACAACGACATTAATACATCAGTGTCTCTCTCTCCCTTTCCATCTCTATGTCTCTCGCTCTATCGCGCTCACTTTCTCTCTATGTCTCTCTCCCTCTCTCTCTTTTCCTCATGAATAATTGAGCTAACAGGTTGTTAATATAATTTAATGAGATGCCTACAGGGGCATTTGGCAGAGAGACAGAGAGCAGAGAGAGAGAGAGAGAGACAGAGAGAGAGACAAAGAGTGAGACAGAGAGAGAGACAGAGAGAGAGACAGAGAGCGAGACAGAGAGAGAGACAAAGAGCGAGACAGAGAGAGAGACAGAGAGAGAGACAGAGAGAGAGACAGAGAGAGAGACAGAAAGAGAGACAGAGAGCGAGACAGAGAGAGAGACAGAAAGAGAGACAGAGAGCGAGACAGAGAGAGAGAGCGAGACAGAGAGAGAGCGAGACAGAGAGAGACAGAGAGAGAGACAGAGAGCGAGACAGAGAGAGAGACAGAGAGAGAGACAGAGAGCGAGACAGACAGAGAGCGAGACAGAGAGAGAGTTGGCTCCGCCCACTGTGTTGTGATTGGCTTACACATAGTTTAAAAACTGAGCTGGTCTGAAGAACTTTCTTGCTCGTGTGCACGTGTGGAAGATGTAAACGTCCTTGTTCGCCATTCTGAAAAGGAACCCGCGTCCTGTGTCCGAAATCGCGCCCTACTCCCTATTCCCTACTCCCTATTCCTTACAAATGACAAAGTTCACCATGGTATTCTGTACCCTCTAGGGCCCTATCATTTGGACACTAACCCTAAGCAGTGCATTGTGGGATTTCATAAGCGCACTGAATATTCTACACTATAAAACGGCAAAAACTACTAAAATAGTGCACTATGTAGTGAAAAGGGGGCGGGGTTTGGGGCATATTGGCGCTCTGCAATGTGGGTAAGTTATGCTAGTAAATGCTGACGCGGCACTGTGGCGACAGGGTAAGGAATTAACCAGAGGAGTAGCTGATGTTGCGTATCACTAATTTGGATTCGTACACAGGGTTACCTGAGGTCACCCACTCCCAATGTAGCCCCGCCCACTTCACACCGGCCGCAAGAAAAATGGCGGGGGAAAAAAAATGAATATCTTTAGTTGAATATCTCAACTAAATTCCCGACAGCTGCTATAACTAGTAGTAAGACGCTAATTACTGTATGAAAATAAGCTAACAAAGGCTTTAGGAAGCATGAGATGATTTGACCTAGGGGAAGTGGATAAGGGCGCATGGAAGGCTGGATTGGAACTCGCCCATAAGTATGAAACAGGAGTCTGGGAAATCAGCTAGGGCAACATGATGAGGGCAAAACTGAATAAATAACAAACAAAAAAAACAAAAAACTGTTTCCCAGTGGAATATTTCAGACATGAGAACGAATCAAAATAAACACACACACACACACACACACACACACTGAGGGGGGATTCCTCAATGTAGATAAAAGATAGCAAGAGAGGCAGTTCGCCTCATATGGACTTGAATATTTGTCGATGTGTGTGTGTGTGTGTGTGTGTGAGGCCAGGTTTCATTTCAGTGACAACCATCTGGATCAAAGGGGATCAAACGCTTTGGCCCTGAGTCAGCAGGAAACACACACACACACACACACACACACACTGTCCACGTCCCATAATGCACCTTTCTTTCCTCGTTCATCTTTCTCTCTAGCTCTCTCTTGGTGCCTTTCCTGTTCGTCCATTCACTGATTGCATTACACACACACACACACACACACACAGACAGTTTCCCAACAAGGTTATTTGATCAGCCAATCGCAAACATTATAATGTGATCAAATTATTAAATAAATAATCAAATAAAAATAATTTGCTTGATGTTTGCCAGCTTGCTAATGACCTTGATTTAGCCTAAAGTTAGCCAGCTTAAAGAAGTGGAAAAGAGGCTAGTCGTGATGTCACATGATCTGGTTTGTGATTGGCGGATGAAATGTAACCTAAGCCCCTCCCCTCACGGACCCAGAGTCGTCTGTGTGTGTGATGCAGGACAAATGGGTTGTAAAAAGCATTAAAGCTTGGTGTGTATTTGTCAGCCGTAATCATTTCACACACACACACACACACATACACATACACACGGTCAGGTGTGTGAGTGTGTGTAGGTGTGTTTATACAGACCATGTACACACACACACACACACACACACACACACACACTGTAAGGTAAACACAGAGCTTCAACAAGCTCAGAGACGACATCGGATCCAATAAACATCCCACTTGGGCAAAGACCACACACACACACACACACACACACACACACACAAGGCTCTAGGGACGTTGTCCGGTTGCCCAGGCGACATTCTTCCGTTCCTCCCATTCACACTCGCTGGCGAAGAGTCGCTGAGCTGGTTACATCGGGGGACTCTGTGTGTGTGTGTGTGTGTGTTTCAGACTGAAGTCATGGAAAATATGCTGAAATTTATGCAGCTTTTCAAAGCAAACGAGCCAACGAGAGACAGAGAGAGAGATAAACTGAGAAAGAAAGGAACAGTAATAGAGACAGAAAGAAAGTGAGGAAGAAAAAAAGAGAGAGAGAGGGAGAGAGTGATAGAGGGAGGAAGAATGAAGAGAGTGATAGAAAGAGGAAAAGGATAAAACAGAAGAGGATGTGAAAAAAGGGAGATGAAGGAAAACAGGAGAGAGAACTAAAGAGGAAAAAAGTAAGGGAAAGGAGAACGAGGGAGGAAGGGCTAAATTAAGAAAGAGAGAGAGGGAGGCAGGGGGATAAAATAAGAGATGGAGATACAGAAAGAAAAGAGGAGAAATGGAGGGAGAGAGAGAAAGAAAAGAAAAAAAGAAAGATGAAGGAGAAAGGGAAGAAGAGATATAGTGAGAGAATGTACTTCAAAATGTTCAACAGAACTCTGTGTGTGTGTGTACGCGTGTGTGGGTGAGAGTGTGTGTACGCGTGTGTGTGCGCGTGTGTGTGGGAGTGTGTGTGTGTGCGCATGTGTGTGGGAGTGTGTGTGTGTGCGCATGTGTGTGTGCGTCTTTCTTTTTTCACACTGCTTGAAAATGAAACGGACGAGTAAGAAAGATTTCTGAACTTCCTTTGTTCTGCCATGTTCTTCTGGCTGGTTTGATGTGGGCGGGGCTATACTAGAAGTGGGCGTGGCTATGCTGGGAGTAGGTGACCTCAGGTAACCCCATGTATCTGCTTAGGTCAGCTCCTCTAATAAACCATGGAACCGAAGTGACTTCTTTCCTCATCGAGCCGCATTTTCAGCATGTTGTGTACACGATATGTTCAGTGCAGTAGTTTATGTGCGGTCAAATCTGGAACCCTTAAGGGTTCTTTCTAGGACCCTACAACATAGTGTTTCTCTATCAGAGAGGATTCCAGGTAGAACCCTTTTAAGAAGCTAAGAACTCCTTAACTACCCAGAGAATCCATTGAAAAACCCCTTTTCTAAGAGTGTAGGAGAACCATTTGTTTTGGTTTCCTAAAGAACCTTTTGATTGATGGATCTTTAACTGTTCTTGTTATTGTGCCACAGAGAACTAAAATAATTTTTCCCCACCATAAATGTTCCCATCATGTGGAAGGATCTTTGTGGTGGAACATGAATATTCAGTTTGTTGTGGCAACATCAAAAAATGGTTAAAGAATCACGGACCAGAAGGTTCTTTAGGGAGCCAAAAATGGTTCTTCTACACTCTTACAAAAAGGGTTCTTCAAGGGTTATTAGCTTCCTAAAAGCGTTCTTACTTAAAACCCTTTCTGATAGGGAAACACTCTGTTGTCGGGTTTTACATAGAACCTTAAAACATGGTTAAAGAATCATGAACCAAAAGGTTCTTCACAGAACCAAAAATGGTTCTTCTATGGCATTGCTCTAAATAACCTTTTCTGGCACCTTTATTTATAAAAGGGTAGGCATTACATGGGTCACGGGTCAGACCCCCAGTGCGCATTCCCAGCATGCCGTTTTCATTGCCCATCATTTTAGCGTTTCATTGTGGACAGGAAACTTTTGAGGGGAAACGGACTGAAAACACAAAAGTGTGGCCAAAACATAAACAACATGTTTTCAGATTTACCCGTGTGTCAGTGGACACGAGAGAAAAAGTTTTTATATATGTATTAATTGATGTTCAATGACCGATGCAACTGCCACTGTGCTGAACTACATAATGTTTAATGCGGTTACCGTAGAAAAAGTCTATAATTTGACTGTACGCTCCCGGCTGGGTGAAAATAAGTGAAAATGAAGTTAACTAGTTGGTGCAACGGTCCTTAATTCAGAAATTCAGGACTGTCCTAAAGTCAGGACAAAAAAAATCAAGCATGCTTGATTTACTCTAAATCTCTCCCACTGGCGTAAAACTCAATCGCGGGATGATAAATCTGTTCGTTTTCACACCGAGCTCGATTTATTTGTGACATCGTATATTTTTAATTTTCAAGTGCATGCGTAAGTGTTTCCTGATTGGTCAGGAATTTAGTGGTGGGCGTTACTTTGCTTTCACGAAGCATGTTTCATCTCTGTGGCCCAAGTGCTGTTTTATTAGAGAAATTATAGAATAATATAGTTAATTACCAGGTAATAGTGACAATACTACAGTTTTAGGTCAATAAAATAATTTCTGTCGTTTCCGCACGCACTTATGGAGCCGTTTTTTAGACCCATTTCTATGATAAAATATTCCGTAAAATGTAAATTATTTAAATGCCATTTAAAGGAAAAGAAAAGAAAAAGAAAAGAAAAAGAAATGCATGTATTAAAACAAAGAGCTTCATGCTGAATGTCAGTGAGGCTGCAGAACAGTTGGTGTTCATCATCTCTGTGCTCGTACTGTTGCCTCCACAGCGGGTTCTAATGTGATTAGAGCCGAAAAGACGTCTCCACGTCATTTTGGCGCGGACCCTCGTAAAGTAAAGCTGTGTTCCCACCAGTAAGGAACTGAACCCTGGTTCACTTGGACGAGGACCGAGACCAGGTGTTTGGTGCGCACATGAGTACGGGTGTGATTCTTCACATCTGTCAAAACGAGTGAAGAAAAGAAATTGTTCGATTGGTAGGTGTGAAAGCAGCCTTAGACTCTTTTAATGCCGACTGTCGATTACGACTGCCCCAAAAATCAGCAGGCAAGCCGAGCAGCTCAGATGCAGCAGTGAGTGTCGAGGCAAAAATTCTGTAGAGCCCCCAAAAGATCAGAATTGCTACATAACATCACACACACACACACACACACACACTGTTTCATTATTTCCTTGAGTCATCACTTTGCTCCTTCCTGCATGTCCAACCTTCATTCCTTCTCTCATCAGGAGGATCTCTGCTACAGACACACACACACACACACACACGTAGACGCACACACACACACGCACACGCACACACACGCACACTCATGTCTCTCCCATCTGTCTCCACAGCACAGCTTTGTCGTGGGCGAGTGGGCGGGCCGGAAGGATGCGGTCGCCAAGGATATGTCGTGTGATTGACAGGCCGTCCAAGAGTGTGTTATTCTGACAGGCAGCAGGACTCAACATGTGTGTGTGCATGTGTGTGTGTGCGTGTGAGGCAGAAATAAATGTGCAAATGTTTTATTAATGAGCTCACAGTTGCAAGCTTCAGTCAGAATAACACACACACACACACACACACACACACACACACACATACATACACACAGTCTCACAGCAGCACCCACACGGAACTGCTTTAGAAATTCCCCATCACATTATACGATTGCACACCATTCGGAGGGGATTTGGTCAGTGGAACTTGTTTGAGGTGGATGAACGTATGGTTACTCAGAGAACGATAATAGAACTATAGAACAATAATAACCGGATGAAGTTGCGTTGTGAGAGAAGCCCCACATGCATGGGATCTACAGGCAGCTCCAGTGCTTGTCTAATGAAAGAGAGCAGGTAAGCTGTAATTGTCACAATGGTGCTGCTGTCTTGTTGGGCTACATTTCTGCTTTGTTTTGCTGTATGTTTACTCTGGTGTTGGTTTGTAATAGCGTGCGGGAAGCTTTGAATGAGATGGTGGCGGAGACACTTTGGATGCATTGGGTCGTGTATTGTTTTCGATGAAGTGAAGCTACAGTTGTGGGTGTATAACAGCATGCAGATGCTATCTTTGTGTGTGGTTGTGGTTTGTGTTTATGAGGTTATGGAGGTGGCTTTGTCATGTATCTGTTCATGAAGGGATCTACATGCAAGGAATTAATTTCGAGCAGGGATAAACAAAACCTGTACAAATTAATTCAAATGGATATGTCCTATGTTTTATTACATCTGTATTCTGATATGGAAAGTCAGATATTTTGAAACAAATGAAGTTCACATAGCGTTGCTCTACATGGCATATTTTCTGTATCTAAATTTATTGCTTTTTAGGTTGTTCAAGGTTGAGAATTTAACAGTTGCAGTGAGCTAAGCTAGTTAATAGCTGAGATGTTTCAGCCATGCTTTCAACGCTTTTGTCTGCCGTGCCAGCAAGCCTTGCATAGTTACAGAACAAAAGCCCTCCTCGGCCCGTTGGAATGAATTAATCAAGCATGGGGTCGAAAAGGTGCTACACTTCAACACACGCCAAGGCTCCTCCATATTGTTTTAGCTACTTACGATAGGGATCCTACACTGTCCTACTCTTCCTATGGTTCATTTTTTGTCTTTTTTTCCCTGTTCTTTTGTGTTTTTGAAAGTGTGTTATCGTATTGCCTTCGACTGACACAAATACTCGTGTCGTCCCTCCCCCACTGGTCCCCTATTAAACATGAGTGCTGCACCCCCACATCATGCAACAGAGCCGTGCCTCCTCTTTGCTCTTAAAACAAAATCTATTGTCCTGTCAGTTCTGGATAATTCAATTACGTCATCGGATTCAATTGAGCACTTTCATTTTCTAAAACAGCGGAGACGTCACCTGGGTCAAAGCGATAATGATGATTTTTTTTTAAAGGCCAATTCTGGAAGCAGATATTTATGGAACACACCAAGCCTTTTTAACAACAGTTTACCTCAGTTTACAGTTTACAGTTTATGTCACACAATGAGCATGCACTATCTGCTGCTTTGTCTCATTTGCCATAGGAGTCTTATTTTCATGTCAGATCATGGCAGCCATGCTTACTCAACAGTGGATGAAAGAACATGTATGCAGGACCCAGTGTTCACAGGTGCATTGATACACTCTGTTGTCTAAAGTGGTCTGGAACAGAAATCAATGAGTCGTTATCAATCGTTCTGGAGACTAAATAGCAGAGAGTGTTCAGGAAAACTGTTAACTATTAGGGCACTTAAAGGTGGTTGCTGTAATACTTTTGGAAGAAGAGAATTTGTGTAATGGGAAACAATATATTAATAACTGGTTTTGCTGAATTATACACATATGATTATGATGACATAAATATAGAATAGAAACTGAGATGAACTAGAAAAAACTAGTAGGAAAGCTGTTTGTGGTCACAACTATAATAAACAGTGATATTACAGCATGTTTATCAGCAGGAAATATGATGTCTTATGATACAGCATATTATAAAGCTGTAGAGTAAAGACAACTTTATCATTAAACACTTTAAAAAAAGTTTTTTATTTATTTAAGGATGAACACACATTGCTGTTATTATTGACTGTGTGCGTTTTCCTGTGTTATGCAGTGCATGGTGAGGTCCACTCTGCTGCATTTATCGCCAGCCTCGAGTTTGTTCTGCCAAACTTCACAGCATGTCGGCTGCCTACGACGAGACTCTGGGGTCTGATGAGATCACAGACAGCTTCTGGGAGGTCAGCCGGTTTTTTTTTTTTGCAGCTTCAAATAATGTTTAAGTGTTAAGTAGGCAGATATAAATATCTCATAAACTCATAATGTGTATGAGTATTTTTGGCATGTGATTTTGTACCATTAGCTCAGATAGAGAACTAGTCATGTTTTCCCTCAGGTTGGGAACTACAAGCGCACAGCGAAGCGCATCGAAGACGGCCACCGGCTCTGCAATGACCTGATGAGCTGCGTCCAGGAACGTGCCAAAATAGAGAAGGCCTATGCACAGCAGCTAACAGACTGGTCCAAGAGATGGAGACAACTGGTGGAAAGAGGTACTGAATAAAATTGTAAATTATATACTGTACCTCATACATTGCTAAAAGGGTCTTTTTTAACATTTATATCACCTAAAACTTAGCTTGACCTCAGTGAATCACTATCAGTCACCTACACTGTCAAGAAAGAAAGTTGAAAGCTTTACTTTTTGATCGACTGCAAAAGTATTGTTTCTAACTTGTCCTGTTTCAGTGGTCTCATTAGTTTGACCAGTTTAGTTCTGTTTACAGACTTTCTGTTTAGTTGAATAGTTTATACTGTTTGCAGATTTATTCTATTTACTTTTTAATTTAATTCCCATCTAAGCATTAGATATTTCATCTTCCTTCTCTCTCTCTCTCTCTCTCTCTCTCTCTCTCTCAGGGCCTCAGTATGGGTCATTGGAGAGAGCCTGGATCGCGGTGATGACAGAGGCAGAAAAGGTGAGCGAGATCCACCAGGATGTGAAGAACAATCTGCTGAATGAGGACTTAGAGAAAGTGAAAAACTGGCAGAAAGACTCCTACCACAAGCAGATTATGGGAAGCTTCAAGGAGTCCAAAGAGGCAGAGGAAGGCTTTAAAAAGGCTCAGAAGCCATGGTCCAAGAAGCTCAAAGAGGTAAGGAACATTTCTTTCAGTTGTGCTCTTGGAAAAGCACACATTCATTTGTAGTGTAGTCTCATATTTTCAGAATTCAGAATTTCTGTATGCATGTATGACTACATAGTATTTTCTTGTCCTCAGTTCTCTTATTTCTCTCCTGTTTACCACATTGTTCTGGATTGTCCTTGGACTTTTCTCCCATTGTTAATTGCCCTTGGGTCTAAATCCGGCCATCTTTTCATGATTACTAGATCTTAATACTGTCGTTACTTTCTCCAATACCACAAGACAATTACTTTCGATAGCCAGGGCACCAATTCCCTATTTCAATAATATCACAGTCTGCTGTCTTTTAAACTAAAATAGGTGTCTGAATTTCAGTGCTTTAGTACCACCTGCTTGTAACATTTAGGAAGAAGTACAAAATGGCAATACACAAAAAATTGAGTGTTACTCGTTAACTGGTAATTTCGAAAGACACTCCTCTTTCCCGGTAGATGGAGACAGCAAAGAAAGCATACCACATGGCCTGCAAGGAGGAGAAGCTTGCCTACAACCGAGAAGCCAACAGCAAGGGAGATACATCTACCACTGCAGATCAGCAGAAGAAGTTCCAGGAGAAGATGGACAAATGCAAAAACGATGTTCAGAAGGTGAGTCTGGGAGAATGTGGGTGGAGAGAACCACATTTACATGTCTGCTATTCAAAGTGTAGCGGCTAATTAAAACTGTTCTAAACTTTTCCAAAGCCAGTTTCTTGTAGAATATAAATCGTCTTGCTTAACATATCCTTTAATCACTATGCATGCATGCTCAACAAGAAGGGAGTCAATGCAAAAGCCCAAAAAAACATTTTTCCATTGTTTTGTTTGCGTTTAGCTAAGCTGCATGTCATGCCTCCTCTGTAATTAACTGTGATGTACATATACATTAGTCCTATATTTAGTCTAGGACAAACTAATGGAGGGCATGCCATATATTTCTATATCGTGAACCCAATCAATACTCAGTAACAAATTACTGCAAAATTGATATAAATATGACATAATATCAAACAATAGTATCAAACCTTATGCAAGATGGCTCTTCCACTCAGACTGTTCATCAAAATGACAAATGTTCATAAAGAGGGCAACTAGATATTGAAAGATCCCACACCCACCAGGCCATTTAATTTAACATTCATCATGATAGCAGATCTAGACCACCATGACATCACTGTTCTGCCCTTGATCCACTTAACATGAACACCGTTCAGCTCAATAACCAGCCCTCAAATACACTACAGGGTCGATTCATTAGCCTTTAACATCTTTCATCAATCATGGCCACTTAAAGGAGAATCCCACCGGTTCTTTTAAAATGACAGCATAGCTTGTTGAGTAAACAGTCATGCAAAAAAAAATGGTCCGTTCTACAGAAATTTGCTGACTCGGATTTCTTTACAATATTTGTGATAGGAACCAGGGATCATGACATCACTACAACACAAAGACAGCCGTTTTGTTTGTTATTTTACCAGTGAAGTTAAATGCCTTTTGAGTTTTCATATGTAATGTTGTAATATTGATGATAAAATAGTGGAACATTTGTCAGTCATTTATTTGGGTACTATTTGCGATTACAATGCCTTGCATGTACCTCTCCACACTGCATGTATTTCCCTCAGCTGGATAAGGGGTTTTGTTGCACCATGTCAACAAATTAGCAGATGAAAGTTGAGGCGACTAGTTTTCACCAGAACAGCTGCAGGAAACTCTACATAACATAACATAACATACAATAGACTATAAGTTATTGTATGTTATGTTTGGTGTTGGGTATTAACCACTGAGGGTAGATAATTGACCAAAATGATTTACTATTTGTCCTTATTCAATTGGCATCTGGCCATAAGGTCTCTCTGGTCTTGGTTTTCTCTTCCAATTAATTTTCGTATGCAAGACTTTAGGGTTGATGTAAGTTGTAAATGAAAGAGTAGGCTCCTTCTCACATTAGCTGTGTTTATTGGCTCTAGCTATATGCTATACGAACAACACAAACGCCCATGATGGTTTAGGTGCTTGGCTTGTGCATGAATCGCGTATGAATCGCAGTGAGCACAAAATGCAGAAGTAATCAGAGGATACTAGTTGGAGGACATATACAGTTTATTTATATACAACAGAGCAAGCAGTGCACCAGGCAGAAGGACAAACTATTCATTTTATCTGCAAATCTACGTGGTAGTTTGATGACAAATAGAAATTGTCCAAGTTTGACAAACTGGGGCTTGAGTGCAGGGAGTCAGGCACGAGACGCAGGTTGACAAAGTGTTGAATTTTTATTCCCGTGAACAAGGAACTAGTCATTCAACAATACCAGCATCTCTCCCAGGGCAGTCTTGAGAGAGCAGGTTTTTAAGAGTACAGATAAGATAAAACAAAAACACAGAGAAGTCAGCGTGACCTATTATCACAGAGTTTGGAAGAGAGAGACAGAAGAAGAGAGAGGCCCCTCTCATACATACACAAGGTCAAAGCAGTAAAATCAGTTACAGAGGAGCAAAGGAGACATTAATAAACTTAATAACTATTGCTAATAAAAATTAAACTTAAAGGAAATAAAGAAAACTTCTCACACTAGTTAGCGCAGTATCTCTATGCAGCACTCTCACTTAAAGAATTGAGAAGTGGCGGTGCCCTAAAAACAATGTGGAATTTCGTCCTGCCGATGGGAAGGCCGGTCTGATAGGGTTAAATGCTTTGGTTCCTTGTTAAATGCTTTGTTCGCATTACTACCATTGTGAAAAATTCTGTAATAATTGTTATGTTTCTCTGGAATGGTGCATTTTTCATGTAAAGAATCTGAATGACTTCTGAATGTTTACTTACTAATTAGTAAATTATGCAGAAATTTTGGAAAATTGTGGAATTCTCTTTTAATCCCTGTACTTAATGGATGTCAGCTATGCCAGGCCAAAAATATCATCTTACTGAAATTACTTAACTGACAAGTGAAAATAAAGTAATTTTTCATGTACATATCCGCAATCATTATCTCCGAAGCTTCCATAGTAAGATCAGTAATGTAATCTGGTTTCTAGTGCAGGCCATAAGCAGGCATTAAACACAGTGTATGTGAGAAATGATTGTAACCTGTGTACAGAGTGGTAGGTGTGATTTGTACTGCATTGCAGGCCAAAGAGAAGTATGAGAAGGTTCTGGATGAGCTGAGCAAGTGTACGCCGCAGTATATGGAAAACATGGAGACGGTGTTCGAACAGTGCCAGCAGTTTGAGGAGAAAAGATTGGCCTTCCTCCGGGAGGTGCTGCTGGACATCAAACAGCATCTTAATCTCACTGAGAACCAACGGTCAGCCTGGAGCTCAGCTCCTGTTAACCATCTGCTCTGATCCAAAGCTAATACGTCTGCTTTAATTAGTTTCAGTTGAGGTCCTTTCGCAACCTCTAGGTTATCTTTTCTGTTTAATGAATTACTTCAGCTTGAAATGTTAAATGCTAATGTAGCTAACAATGAACGAAGGTAATGGGTACTGCCTAACATGTTTGCATTTGCGTAATTATAACTGGCCCCTATAGCATTCATACATTTTTGGCAATGTTAGCAATCTTGCATGGGCTATTCCAGTAAAGTCAAGTCAATTTGCTTGAGCAAATTCATGCTCCATTTTGCCAAGCACTATTACCCAATTTAGCGTACTTAATCATGTTGTGCCACAGTGTAATGAGATCTAGACGATCCAGATAAAAGCCTGACTGTCCTGTCTTTGCAGCTATGCCACAGTTTACCGGGAGCTTGAACAAACCATCACCTCTGCCAGTCCTCAAGAAGACCTTAAGTGGTTCAGCAACAACCACGGCCCAGGCATGCACATGAACTGGCCACAGTTTGAGGTGCAGTATTTGCGATAATTGAAATAATTGATTCCTAGTGGTTTTTACATGGGTTGTGGCATTTAAACCTTAAAACATACCTTCTTCTGAAAGCCTTTTTAGACTTATGAATGGTTTTGTAGTGTGAAGAACAATGACAATACAGCATATGTAAACCGTTGTAAATGTTGTGCTGTGTTGGTAAATTGCTTTACTTCTCACTTTCACAATGTTTCATTCTAGGTTTTGGTACTTAACCATAGCTCATAGGGGTCTGTTGACTTACAGTAGGCCATTTCTATATTTGGGGTTAAATCCACCCAAAGATATAAAACACTAACTGAAGCACACAATATGACCTCTCAGGAAGTGGGACGACAAGAGACAGGAAAATTTGCAAGTTCTGATATTGCTGCATCTAGTGGGCAGAAATTTTTAATCTTACAACATACAGCTGTTACCATTACACATTACCACTAGCATTTAATAATCACCTTCACTTTGTGTGCTTCTCTCTGTCATTTTAAATAAATTGTTGTGCTCTGAATTAATATCTCTCCCTGAATAATCCTCTTTATCAGGAATATAACCCAGAACTGAGCCACTCCATCAACAAGAAAGAGAAGATGAAGAAGAACCATGATGGAGTCACACTGACCCAAGTCACAACTGTTGGAGATTATCAATCAACACCGCAGGCTGAGAACCGGGTCAGGTAGAGATGAGTATTTTTCTTCATTGTTTTGTTTTCTTCATTCTGTCATTGGGTCATTCTGTTGTGATGCAGAACACCATGACTGGTGGACAAGGTTGTCCAGTGTAGAGTGCAAACATCAACCGCACAACATCCAGCATGGCCATTGTTTTTGAAATTTAACTAAGATTAAAGGATAGGATAAACTAGGTGCTTGAGTGAGAAAATGAAGCACAGTTGGAGAATCCTGACTAATCAGGAGTAACAAATTGGTTGATAAATTTAGTGGGGGGGTTTTTTCTACCATTCCGAGTTCAGTTAGTTTGGAGTTAGTCATGCTCAGAAACGAAACCCAATAATACTCCATGTATTTTAACCAAAAACACCCCTGTTTTGCCTTTCTGGCTGTTTAGTGTGAGCAGCAATGAAAAGAACCAGGCGTACTCGGCAGAGTGGTCGGATGAAGAGCAGGCGGCTGCCGAAACCAACGGAGATATCAACCCGTTTGAGGAGGACACAAGCCAAGGGGTGAGAGTGAGGGCACTGTACGACTATGAAGGGCAAGAGCAAGATGAGCTTAGCTTCAGAACAGGTGAGAGGCCTAGCATCAGACCATGGAGATTATAGCCAAGTGTTTTGTCAAATATGCACCCTTATGTTCTGTTCAGGTCAAAATTACCCATTTAAAAGTTTTACTGAAGGTGGAACAGTACCAAAAAATATTTTTTAAACATGAAATTTTGTGTGCTTGGTCCTATATCTCTGACGACCATGGAAAATCATTGTTCAAAAAATCGAATTAATATTATGGAGATGGTCAGGTAATTTTGGCCTGAGAGTAGCAAGGTGGATTAAAAGTATTAAAAATGGCTGGTCTTTGTAAATATGGAACAAAATGTCCCTGTCACATCTCCTCCATGTCTTTGTGCTCCCGCACACTTGCCATTAGGAAGGTCCCTAAGCATGTGAAGTGGGATTTGTGTGTCTATTTCCAAAAATATTGCTTATTTATATATTTATAATATTTATATTGCCAATAATTGAGATAAAGATAAGATATACTGGGTATTTTCAAACAAAATGTACAATTATATTGGTAAAAATTTAAAATAGATGGCCTAGATAAATGGAACATTGTTAAATAGTCCCCTTAACATGGAGGTGAACTGCTGACCTAAGATTAGTACAGTACCCACCTTCATAATGACTGTCTATGGCATTTGAAAAGGTGAAAGCGAACAAGGCCTAATGGATGTGCTGATTCTTCTCTAACAGGTGATGAGCTGACCAAACTAGAAGATGAAGATGATCAAGGCTGGTGTAAAGGACGGCTGGACAACGGTCAATTCGGATTGTACCCAGCCAATTATGTTGAGCCCATTTAGTTGCCTTGTATGGAAGGATGGCCTGAGAGATAGCACTGTTCATTGAACATAACCAGAGACTCCAAGCACGTTCCCTGAACAACTGACTGGCTGTTTCAACCACTCGTACCATAGCCTAGCGATCAAAGAGAAGAAGAAACTATTACGAAGCAAAACTGAAAGTGTACATAAAGTATACCGCATCTGTTGTGTTTATTCACACAATAGGTTTATTGACATATTTAACATGTGATTTCAGCGAGTGCCAGGAAAGTTTTCATATCCCCGTGTATCTGTATCAATTTATGTGCAGTTGGCATCTAAAAGTATGTTCACCTGTAAAAATGTGCAGTCCGTGAAGCCTAGCGTAGCAATGCGCTGTGCAATGTGTATATTTTATGACTTTCGAGTGTGGCATTGACAGTCTCAGTACTGTATCCATTATGGCCTGGTTTAATGACTTGTTTAGTTTAAAACATGCTTTTACTTGTCTTTCTTATCTCTTATTTATTGATTTGCTGCGGTCTTTGTCAAAGGTGTATGTGATTGTGTGATGTTTTTATCTCCATGTAATGCATATGAAGTCACAGATGTTTCGGCATGTGCTACAGTGTTTACACTTGACATCCACCTGGAATGTTTCCTGCGCTGGTCTTAGCCGCCTTATTGCAACTGGACTGTGAAGCCATGGCACCAGCAATTAGCAGTTTGGTTCATGTGCATTAGTTTGTATTCCTCAAGTGCTGTCATCGAGCCCTTTTGGACCAAGCAAAGTCCCGTAAGCACGATGCTGCTTTTGTAGCAATCACTACTTCAGTGACCGATTTATAGTCTTAGGTTTTCATGAGAAAAGTGTCACATTGACATCCTCATTGACTAAACTAAATAATTATCTCTTTAATATATGCCTGCCATTGTCATATATTTCTAAACATAATTCACAATTTAACATAACCCCCGAGGAAACCTATAATGTCCTCATGACTGCTGGATCATGAAATTTGCACTGATATCAGGCGATGATAATGGTAATTGCCTCCTGCTAGGGTTTAGTCTGTATTAGCAAAGTTAGCACTTCTGGGCAAATATTCCTTTAAACGCTTCAGAATCTTCTTTATTCTGTTTGGGCAAAGGTTAAGGGCATGGAAATGGGAACACCTGCACAATCTTTGTATGTTTAAGCTCATGTTTAAGCGGATCTACTTCTGATGCTGGTGTAGTGACTGTTCAACTGTAATTCAAAATAAAATCCATCAACCTGACATGAATAAGCAGTGTTTGGTGCAGTGTGTCCACCTTTTTGTTATCTGGTTGGGCGCAGTGTCTAAAATGTCCACTAGAGAGCACTGTTCAGATGCTTTTTCTCTTTGGTCCTACTGCTGGCATTTATAATGTCATCCATTTCAGGGTCCTGCCTGGCACGTTCATAATGATCTCTAAACCGAAGATAAACATTTATGAATGAGCACAGTTTAATAATATTATATAATAAATAGTATAAAGAATGGGAACATGAACACATTGTTTGCTGAACTGAAAGAACATAGGAGAATTTTTCACATTAGGATGTTATAATACATAATGTATTTTGCGAACACTTCTAAACATTTGTGACAAACCATTCGATTGGTATCTTATGTCCTTATGACTGCTATACCATAACATTTACAAATACAGATAAAGCATTATAAATTGCTATATGAAGTATAATACTTAATTTCTCCTCCATTGCAGCTTTTCAAAATTTCCCCACTTGTATGGATCTTGCTCAACTTGTGAAAATACAAAGTATGTGCTTTTATAATTTTATTTTTCATCATAGCAAATGTGGGAGGACTAACCAAAGGAAAAAGCATGATCATGAAAGCTTTCAGTTACAGAAAGGTTTACTTCAATGTACAACTGTAACATATTATTAACAATGGCAGACACTGCAAAAATCCTGGGAAAAATGTAAATATATATATTGTCACCTTTATTGTCACATATACATATACAAGTACAGTGAAATTGATTCTTCACATATCCCAGCATGTTGGTAAGCTGGGG
>JAOUQW010000015.1:5975365-5988908 GCA_028565825.1 Olivaichthys viedmensis
ACACTGTTAACTATTTCACATAGAAACTAGTTTTGGATTTGTTGAACACTTTTCTTGGTCACTGCATAATTCCATAAGGGTTGATGCTCACTGATAATCTCACTAGCTGCCTTTATTACCTTGTACAATTGATTTTTTTAATCTTTTTATGGTTACAATACCATTCTATTAGACCAAAGCTTAAAAATAAAGGAATATAATGAAGAGTTAAAAAAAAAAACATGTGTTTTTTCCCCCCTATTCTTTAGGAACGAGCAGAAATTAGATCTACAACCTACGCCCTCACACTACTGGTGGTCTTCCTCAGCAGTGTGTTTTGCACACCCACGTCGAGTCAGGAGCTCCCTCTGAAGCCCCCTGAGCACGATTTGTTCAACTTCTCTCTATACGCCACATGCAGGATGCATCCCAACACCCAGCTGACTCCAGGCATGCCCAAAGTGTACGGCAAGGTCCTGTTCAAACAGACCGGCCCGGACGAGAAATTACGCGTGACCTTCAGGCTGCACGGCCTTCCTGCATCAAGCACTCAGGCCAGAGCTGTACACGTTCACCAATACGGGGATCTCAGCTACGGCTGCACCTCCACCGGCGGCCATTACAACCCAGCAGGAGTCGACCACCCGCGTCACCCAGGAGATTTCGGCAACTTTATGGCTCACAATGGGAAAATCCGGCGCTCTGTCAAGTCCAATGCCACGCTTTACGGCGGGTTCTCGGTGCTCGGGCGCGCCGTGGTGATCCACGAGAAGGAGGACGACATGGGACAAGGAGGGGACGCAGGAAGTCTGCTGCACGGCAACGCAGGGGGACGTCTGGCCTGCTGTGTGATCGGAATAAGCAGCCCGACGCTGTGGAATAAATCTCATCAGTGAATTAGTGTACATAAGGGTGGGATGATGTATCGGTCTGGCATAATTTCTAATAAAAATTAGAAATAGTTATAATTGCTCTAAATGGTTTAACTCCGGCGAATCTTGCTGATCTTCTGAAACAATATAGCCCATCCCGAGCGCTTCACTCAGCTGAGGCAGGTCTACTGTTAATTTTTTGTTCACACTGGGAATTTAGACAAATCAGACATATCAGATACTGGGGAAAAAACAGTTAAACACAGTTATGTAACATTAAAGAGTAAAATATAATAGATAGTGCATGTAATTAAGAACAATAAAATAACAATAAAGTGCTTAAAAAGATGGTGCATGATTACAGAGTGTGCAGATTAATCACATTTATTGCACATACTATAAAATTATATTTATACATTACCAGTGAAACGTTTGGACACGAGATTGAATATATATTTTTCATTGTTTTTAAAAGCATTTTGATAAAGGCTTATGGTTGACATTTGTTTCTAAGACAAATGTAAATAGTGAAGTTAACGCTCATGTATGAGGCAGGTCTACTGTTAATCCCGAGCATCACTCACAGCTCAGCCGGTGGAACATGTTTTTCTTATAATCGCCCCTAAACTCTGGAACAGTGCTCCAGAGAACGTTAGGAATGCTCTATAGCTCTACAGGTGTTTTTAAATCCAGATTAAATACTTGTTTAATTTAGATTATTCATAGCTGTTGGGTCTTTTATCTTGTTAAATAGACTTTTCATGGTTTATAGCACTAACACTATATGAAATGAAAAGTGCTATATAAATAAATATATTATTATTATTATTATTATTATTATTATTATTATACCATATTATACCAGTATTGATATGTCACATCATTATTTGTCATTTTCTCATAGAAGTGGGACAATTTAAAAAGTTTAACATCATGCAATACCAATATAGATGATCAATCTGCTACAAGATTCTTAAAACACTATCTGAAGAGGTCAAAAATCTGACAAAAAGTTGTGATAAACTGCTTTAAACTATTTTCTAACAGAATAATTCAACCCTCACACCGTCGTGTTATACGCCATTTAATGTTGTCCACTTTGAAAATGGGAAGGTTTATTTTTATTTTTTATAATACTTACTTACCTGTTCACCTACAACTGGTGTTATTGTGTATCTAAGCCACATCGCCGCATCACGACACGGCGTTCCTTGTTTTTTATTTTCATTTGCATGACTTTTTTTTTTTAATTCCTATGCAGACTTTATCATTATACTTTTGAAAAAAACCACTCTGAGCTTTAAAATAATGGAACCAATCTGTGTTCGTCAAAAGTGTTTATGTGCCTACAGTATTCTACTTCAGCTGTTTGTTTGTTTTTTAACAATTGCTAACAATACAAGCATTATTCACTACCAAGTTCACTTTTTTAAAAACTCTTCAGACACCTCTCTGCACAAACACGCAGCTTAGCACATCGGTTCATTTCATGTTCAAAAAGCACTGCAACGACCAAAACACCACAAACACATCTCAAAATTAACCAATTTATCAAAACACCGGCGCTACGAGAACTCTTCATCAATCAGAGCACAATGACCAAAAAACCACGAATGGCTGCTGGCATTACAAGCTTTTTACACTATTTTATATGTATTGCTGATATAGTAAATATGTTTCCTCTTTATTTTGTGTTGTATTGTAATTGCGTACTGTCCATTGGTCGATAGTGTATTTTTATTCATTTCTCTTTTATACAAACTGACAAATGCTTGTTAACAATTGTAAAAATAAATAAATCAATCAATTTAAAACCTTGTAATGTGGGATTCAGTATTTATCTGTATTTTTCCTATTACAGCTGTCTTTGTGTGTGACCTTCTACTTTGTGCATCTGTGTTATGTTTGAAAAGTCTGGCTCATGTCAATCACTTTCTGCAGTAAACTTTACTGTAATAAGATAAATGTGGGCTTAAAAAAACTAAACAAAAAAAAACTTGCTTGCTTTTGAAATCATATGTACGTGCATTTTTATCTTTCTAAGCTACATGTGAAAATAAAAACAATTAAAAAAAAGATATATATTTACTGCAATGCTTTAAAGCATGCATAATTTCGAAATCCAACAAAAATAATCAACTATATCAACTTAATAAGACATACATCAACATTACAAAGTCTACAACGTTTGCATGACAATACAAACGGTTACAATAACGTATAAAAGCCTATCAACATGTTAAACTCGTTAAAATTCTGCACCACATTCAGTAAACATGTCATGCAAACGTGGCACGGTGTACACAAAGACGCTTTGCAGCCCGAATGACTCCGATCTTTGCCGAACACGCCCCGAAGATTACCGATGTTTGCCGATCTTTGCCGAACACGCCCCGAGGATTACCGATGTTTGCCGAACACGCCCCGATGTTTCCCGATGTTTGCCGAACACGCCCCGATGTTTCCCGATGTTTGCCGAACACGCCCCGATGTTTGCCGAACACGCCCCGATGTTTCCCGATGTTTGCCGAACACGCCCCGATGTTTCCCGATGTTTGCCGATGTTTGCCGATCTCGGCTCGCGGACTCGGGGCGATACGAGCTACATCATTCTAGAACCCAGAATGGAGGAACTTGCAGTCAAGCTCAGGGAGGATGGCATCCAGAAAAAGGTTCTTTCTCCTGGAAGGGGGGAAATTCCGTCGTTTTTCGATGGCACAAAGGTAAAAGCTATAATCCCACAACATTCCCGATAATATCGCATATCCTAGAAGGCGCTCGTTCCTGACACTCCATAACAAGCTAACGAGCTAACGAGCTAACAAGCTAACAAGCTAACGAGCTAACAAGCTAACGAGCTAACGAGCTAACTAGCTAACAAGCTAACGAGCTAACAAGCTAACGAGCTAACGAGCTAACGAGCTAACTAGCCTAGCTACGCCAGCGGCTTTAAACGCCTTGTTTACGTTTAAAGCTTCAACATAAAAGTATTTGTTGTTGTTGTTGTTGTTGTTGTTGTTGTTGTTTTCATATCCCTTCCGCCCCTAGTATGCAGACTTAAGCAATGGTCCGCACCTGATTTCCATATATCTAGGTGAGCGTGGAGTGTGTCACCGCACTGTGGAGAACGCTGCCGAAAGTCTTCCTCAGTCATGGCACACAAGTCTTTCCCATCCAGGTCCTGAAATGCTTTGCCCACCTGAGGGAGTCGATACAGATGCTCTGTCCACAACAGCCACTTCTGAACATTTCCACAACTCCACTCCACTGGATCTGAAAGATCCGACATAACCATGACTCACTGCACATTACACATTATCCCTGTAACAGCTACCACGATCATCAGTCAAGTTATATAACATTGGGATTAGCAATGTTTGGATAAAGCTTTGTATGTTTTGATGCACCTTTTTGAGTGTCATTCAAGGAAAGCAAGGCAAAAGTGTCAAGGTAGAATGGGTGTTTACCCAAGGAGGTGTAGCACATTTACTTTCAAGGAGTGAAATTTGATGTGACAATTGTCAGTTAGAAGAAACTTAAGAAAGGACACACCAATAAAATCAACAGCAAGTATGTAAGGTTTGGGTAGATTAGGAGATTTACAGCAATACAAACACAGGGAAGTAGTTTTCTTTACATATTATTAAGCTGTTGAAAATTTGACTATTGCGCGATGCTAAATGCTTTAGAGCATGCTAACACAGTGCAGAAGATGGCTGTTGATGTTCTTCACCTGAGCAGGATAAGGGCTTGGTTAGACAGTTACACACCACCAGCTAGGTAAACACCAAAAGTCCTAAAGCAAAGCTACTCCAACAAAGTTTTCAGGTCATTTGCTAAAAGTGAGGATTAAGCAGATCCTGATATGTTAAGCTGGGTTTGAAGTTAGGTTTACTCTGCGTCAAACACCTTTCACTGTTTCTATGAAAATAACTGAGCAGTATACAATTTGACTCCTAACCAGTCATTGTTTCCAACCTGAAAGTACAAATTAGTGGATTAGAAATGTCCAACTGCTCATAATTACTTTACTATGTTCTTTCCAAACCTTCCCCATCATCTTGAGAGATCTGATATTGACTTATTTTGATAAAGACATAGTGCAAGACATTCAAAATACAACACTGAACACCACTGATATGTGGGACCTCCAGCATTCTAAAACATTATGAGGGAAAAGAATAAACAGTGACGATTGCATAATTTTGAAGCACTTGCACACTTCAGACACAAAATCCATTATGATGTAATCCAGCCTCTAACCTGGTGTGATGTTCAGCAGTTTGCAGGCTGTCTCAATGTCCTTTAGCACTTCTCCCACCACAAGGCTCTGCACTTGCTCCAGGGATCTCTCCTCCACCTGGTCTTCGAGGCCAGGGGACAGTGGTTCACTCCCTAACCCAGGGCTATCAATCACTGGGCACTGGTCTGGCTCTGGACATGGTTCTGGACGAGGTCCACTAGCGACTGATGCAGAGGAGTCCGCCACCCTCACCAGCCAGGTGGCATCCTCAGTGAACAGCATGTCGAAGCAGGACAGGTAGAGTCCCGGTAGTCCACGCTCAGTGCTGTCCAGCCGTGGCTTACTGTCCACTAGCTCCAGTGCCTCTATTGTCCCGTCTTCCGTCTTCAGATGAGCCAAAGAGTTCTCGGAGAAACTGGAGACAGAGCGGGGTGGTTGGAGCAAAGCTGTGTCTGGGTGGACCTGCACTGGGCTGGCCATGGCCTCCTGGAAATGTTGAAGAGAAGTGATCAGCTCCAGGAAAAAAAATGAATCTTGCAAAATTAGACAGGACATGTCATACGAATATCACCATATATCACCATACCTGACCAGGATATGAGCAAGTTATTAAAACTTAGACAGACATCGCATTGTCATATCTACATGTAATCAATTAAAGTGCATGAAGCATTCATTAACAATGTTTAAAAACACAAGATTTAATGTCAGCATTGCCAAAAGTAACAATACCATTCATATAGAATTAATACTTAGGGCTTGATTTCAGGATGGTAGATCTTAATCAACATCATAGTGTCCTGTTCCATAGCCAAAGCCAGAATCCAAGCTGCTTTTTAGGGAGATATGAGTCCTAGTGAGGCTCCTTGTCTCTTTAAGTGTTGAGAGACACATGGGGCAGGGAAACCAAAGCAAGTCACGGTGCAGCACTGAGAAGCAAGGACCAAAACGGATTTGGTTGTAGAACTTACTCACGGGTCACTAGTACAGAATTACGGCTAACGTCTGGGTAAATAACGGATAGTTGATGCCTACTTTCAAAGAGCCATTCCCACAGTCCCCTGTCTCCACTGTCAGCATGAGTTTTTAATGAAACAAAATGAAATGGGACGTAGTAGGAGACAACTCAATACTGAGGAATGACAGGAAACTGGTGAATACAAATAATCATGTGAGAATTTGAGGCAATAAATGTCTTAAGTTTCAATGTTGTGCAAGATGATTCATTCAGTATTAAAAAGGAAGGGAGCAGTTTTTCCCCCAAAGTCAAGACTAAGAAAGAATCATATACAAAATGTGTGATCTCACCGAGCCAATTACACGGTAGACAATTTCTACCTATCAGAGAATTATACGTCGCAAGGAAAGTACAAACCATTTCAAGGTTAGATTCAATGTTCACTTTAGATGTTTGAAAAAGATAAACTACAAAAGTTATATTTTATTACATGCTGCCCCAATGGCTTAGGAGTGTAGTGGTATATGGTAGTCATCACTATGTGTTTGAGTAATGACAGCCTTGTGTAACTTTTCTTCTGGTGAATTGAAGGAAGCACAGATGGAGAGTGAGAGCTCAAGTGGCCATTGTGGATTATCTGTCAATGTTCTTGTCCTGAGAATAAATCCTCGCATGCCACATGCTCATTGATACACCTTACATTTGTTTGGACATAGCGAGACTCAAATTCATAAAATCTGATGATAGCTCCACACCCAGTGATAGCAGAGGAAATGAGGCACTGTTAAACTAAAGACAAGCTGTCAGTCTATTTATGACTATTCAGTGTTACTACTATGGTCACTTTAGGAATGGAAGAGATGGAAGGAGATGAGAGTCCAGGCCATTTCTATGGCTCTTTTACACATCTCTATGCTAACACAAAAAGAAGCCTACATCTCTATGCTAACACAAAACGAAGCCTTGGGTTGTGTCTTTGAAGCTGCACCCTGGTTAACCCTAAAGGAAATGAAGTTATCCACCTTTAAACAACCCCCTCCTCTCATCTCTTAACCCCGATCTGGCTTTCTTGCCCTCCTGCAGCTCCTGCATTCCCTCTTTTCATCCTTCTCCCCTCTCTGGAAAAGATGCGGTGCATCTTTCCCTTCATCTATGGTCAGCTTAGACACACTCAGCAGCCTAGCGTTCCCTCTGTGTAGCAACAGCTTGCAGTAAGTCCATTACCCTGGCACATTTGGCCATATTGACTCAGCACAGCAGAAAGGGAGATGCAAACACACTCCCTAGGCAAGAGATTAGTGCCCGTGACTGATCCTTAAATGAGTTTGGTTAAAGACTTGAAAATTCATTTCAGAGGCATTAGGAGTTTCTCCTTTTGCTGGGTCAGTGGTGCTCATTGTTGCTGAGCTGAAGAACGTTTAAAGATTTGGCTAACAGTTTTGGTTAAGAGCTGGGGCCTTTCTAGGCCGTTCTCGGTGCTGAACTGATCTGATTTCTTAATCTATTGATCAGGGAGGCTTCCTTAAAAAATAGACAAATGAAGGTGAATGAAGGTTTCGGATAGTGGAGCTTGGAATCAATTACTCACTAATAATTCTTAAATACGTTAAATTTCTAAATCTGTATGCTTTCAGTGATATTTTAGGAATTATTTACATGTCACTATAATTATTCACACTTATGAAATGGACATTTGCTCATTCTGTATACTAACCTGAAAAATGTACGTGATGACTCATGAAGTAAGCTCTTGTTTACAGCTAAAAAAATAACAGCTGGTAATGGAACCAGAAGGTACAGATAAAAATCGGAGACATGCTTTCATACTGCTATCCACCCTCTTATAAAGAAAGACGTTTCCTTGTTTGATTTTAGACCTAGTAAATGTGTGAAGTCATGCAGAACCGTTTGCCACCTGTAGACAGCATAATCTTAAAGATTTCAAAGTGTGATTTTCGCTCCTTTCCATTGTGGGAAACAATAAAAGACAAACTAAAATTTAAAAGATGTTGCAACATTGGTCCATTATTTGCCAGGACAGTAGTGTTCATCTTAGTTTATTTTGCAATCAACCCAGCCATCCAGGGGGCCACTGGGGGGGGAAGTCCATTTGTGGAATAAGCCTATCAAAATATGTTGGTCAAAAGCTTGGTTTTTGGTTTTGTTCTGGGATCGGGCATTATGCACGGCAGGCGTGCTTGTAACATTTATAGCGTGATTGTCACAGGTAAAGATTAACCAGTAATATGTCTCCTCTGCTGATAATAGGCTATTAAATATCATTTTGCGTCAAGTTCTCGAGTTCTCTTGCTAAAAGACAGACTGCACTAACCCAGTGTTTTCTCTGACAGCTGTTCAGTATGAGAGCTGTTCACAACATCAGGGTGTAAAACACTATAATAATTAGCCACATGATTAGAGCTTTTGTGCCATCTGACTGTATCTCAGGAAGACCATAATTATATGTGGCCTTGTGTTGCTTCAACAAAACATGTTAACAAATGTATGTATAAAACTTAGAGACGGGAAAAGTAGAGCTTAACTGCTGTTCTTAAAAATATCAACTCTTTGTTGAACTAATATATTTTTCAAAATATCAAAATATACTCCTAAAACTGTCCTAGATAGGTTTGATTGTTTCTGGATATAAACATTAAAAGCTTTCTGAGGTATTTCCCAAACCAGAAAACACTTACTTAATGGGTTTTTAAGTAAAATGGAAAAAAGATCAGGTCACATTTTATGTCTATTATATAATGCCTTTTGAAAATAAAGATTTTTCTGCCTTTCTGAGGGAAAAAATTTGAAAGGATGAGGCAGACGGGCTGTCGTAAAATGTATAAAAGTGCAGATGCACAACGCCTGGTGTAATCAAGTTCTTCCAACACTTTTATAAGCTTCTACCAGTAGCTCAAGCTGAAGATTCATAAAAGATGATCCCCTGGAGCTTTTTGTATGACTGATGCTGCAGATGATTTTCATAAAAACCATATAGTCTCACTGTTACTGGTTAGGATGCTATTTCATCAATGGGTCATATCATCACAAAAAAAGCCAGCCAAATATTATTTAAAAAAACATGCATAGCATGGCACCATGCAAATGATCACATTATCACCATCATCAATTTAATGACAGCACCTTGATAAGAATAATTCTCCTGGCAACTGACTTAAAATATGAATGTACTTGTGACCTTATAGTCTGTTCTTTTCAACCTTTTGGTATTTCTGGCAAACCATTTTGGCAACCATTTCTGCATACTTGCTTGGCTTAACCTCTGGTGCAGGTGTGACAACAGGTTTTAATAACAGACTTTATTTTAGAACATCTCTTTGTAAAGTATAAACATGATTTCTTTAATAAGCTCTAAGAATTTGTCAGTGGATCCAACCACATCAATTTAAAGTCGTCTTCCCATTCTGTAGGTGAAATTCTAACAGAAAAATTAGAAATACACATTGCTTCTGTCTGACCATTTTAGAAATATGAAAGAATTTGTTTTTAAAAAACATGCTTTCCAGGCATTTTTATAAAACATAATTTGATTTAATGCAATATGTTAAGACACGTAATAAATACCTTCACACCTTTATTTAACACTCATTTTGGATGATTAAATGAGAGCTAGGTGAGGCACTTGCAATTGTGTTTGCACAGTTTTACATGTTAAAGGTGAAAAGATACAATACTGGCTGGAATTCAAAATCTAGACAAATAGCCCTAGGAATATTCTTTCTTAACGTCTATGTACATTTCACCACAGAGACCGGATAATTGTAGACAGATAAACAAGATAATCGGACAAGAAGGTAAACTATGCTGTGCCACTGAGCTGTGAATTGTTTACATCATGTAAATAGCTTTAAGTGAAACTGTCTCCTCCTATACCCCCGAGAAATACACTTCATATGCGATTCAGAAATTCATCGAAATCTAGGCTAATCTAGTTATCGCTGTGTTGGTCTTTTGCTTTCTTGAAGAGATTAGAAAAATGTAGGTCTGTTAGGCATTTAAACCTACACAAAAAGGGCATAACTGGCTCATTGAACTTGAATTCACTCTGCTTGCTTTACTTTACCTAAATTCACCCCTTGTCATGCTTTCCTCAGCCTCAGTTGATGAAATTAATATGTACCTTTGGGTATTCACATGTTGAACCTGTACAGCAGACCAGCAAAGTAATTTGGGCTTTCCTCAAAGGAAATTATTATGTTCCCCTCTGGTAGCATGGTGGCATGCTGCCAGCCCACCACATAAAAGAACAGTTAGAAATTTTACAAGTTTTTATTTTTATGACTCACTGGGGTCCTAACGTAAGTCACACTTGGACAGGCCTGAAATGTGTCAACTCCCACAAACAGGTGCACTCCCAGCATTAGGAATCTGAAAACCATATCAGCCCTTATTAATCATCAAAAGAACACACAAAAGACCTGGTAAAGATAAGACACTGGCTTGGGGTTCTTTTACACACTCAACTCCAACCTTTTTAACTTTGTGTAATTTCCTTGTTCTATATTTAAACCAATTTTCCTTTAGCATAAATCTATAGACCACATTTCCTTTTTGACGCTTCTTCTTTGCCTAATTTGAAGGCTTTTAATGACAGATTTTGAGAATTATCATGAACTCTTTTAAGCATTATTTTAATGCAACTAATGTTATTCCTCAGACCACTGTGAAGCATTAAATACCGTGTGTTCACTTGGCCTTACCTGTGCAGGTACAAGACTGTCCAAGGACGCACCAGAAGAGTTTTTTTTCCGTCTTTTGTGCCGAAGCCCACTGATGCAGACTCGTTTCCTCTTCTGTCTCAAATCTCCAGTAATTAGTATTTAGTTTGGCTGTCTCGTGTCCTCTGAAGTCTTTCTGGGGATGCGATGTGTTCTCGGGCTGCTTGAAAAATAAGATGTTGGAGAGTCACGACAGTCTCCAGTCACACACCGCCACATCACTAACTTCAGTGACTAACACTGTCGGTGTCAACCTTTCCTTGGCCGTGTGTGCATGTGTGTGTACCTGATGTGGGTGTGTAGCCAAGCTCTCAAGTTAGACTTCTGTGTGCAGGAATGCCTGCTCCATTGACTCCAGAGCTGGCATTTATAGGGAGGCCGTATTAACTTGAGTAAACACTTGACTTCTGACTATGGACCACCTCTGCCTTTCAACAGAGAGGAAACAACAGCTTGGAAAAGATATTGGTAATGAGAATTTGAGTGCCATAGTGTTCTCCCCAACTTTGTCAGAATCAAGTTGGAACTTGTTAAATATAGGTGACTTTTGCAATTAACAGAATCAAGTTCAGAATCAACATTTTTGTGAAGAATTGTGTTGTAGTGCCATTTTTAAATAGAACACACCACCAATTGCAATTTAGTGGGAATGCATTCAAGAATTTGTGAAAGGTTGTGCTGTGAAAAGTGTTTCTGTTTTTTTTTTTATTGCTTTTTAATCTAATGTTTAAGATTTATTTATTATACAGTCAATATCAAGACACTATAGCTGTATTCGTAAAACTAGAGAATTGGTTACCAATGTTTTGTTTTCCAATGATTTGGATGAATAATGCATAAAAAACAATACTAATTCATCACTAATTCAATTCTAATCATCGGTATCCAGTTGGGTTCAAATGGGTTCAAGAGTTACGTTTGCTCCAATAAACACTGTATAATAATACTAACACTGTAAACTGTAATGTATCACCATTAGGAAAGTACCTTGTTTAGATCTTTTTAATAAATGAAGGCTATAATGTGTTTGATCCCTACACCCAGAGGCATTTTTGAGAGTTGAGGATCACTGTGCAAAAAAAAGCGGTTATTAGTCATGGTCCTGCGATGCCTTTGGTGTGCACAATTTATTGTTTTCAAATTGAACCCGTCAACTACGTTAAATAAGTGTAGGAGAGAACAAAAAACACCAGCCTTTGCAGAGTTTTCATTTGTTAAAGATTTTACACTATTGGAAATGGTAAATTTTAGAGCATTCAGAAATTACTATTAGAAAATACTAGAAAGATTGGTGGAAAAATACACAAACCCTTAATTTAACTGAAACTACAAATAACTTAAAAATCAAAGCACAGCATTTAAAAATTGACCTAACTTAATTTTGAAATATTAGTATATAAAAGGGTGATTAGATGTGCAGAATCCATTAAATCCATTTACTGATACCATATGATATGTTTTTTTCCTGTTGAAGAAAGAGAGAGAGAAAAAAAAGAGTTTCTGCTTGCGTCAAAGTGGTGATGATGCCCATGCAATTGCACCGCATGGTGCTGTGTTTGCCGAGGTAAACAGACACACCAACGCAAACCATAGCTGTCTAATACGTACGTCATGCTTCATTTATAAAAACTTGGATGAAGTGGAAACTGAGTGTGATTGTATTTGTGCAAATACAATGTTGAATTATACGTATTGCTTATAATACATTAATAACAAAATATTGTTTTAAATGGGATTTATGAAATAGCAGTGAGGAACACCACTGACAAGATATACCCATGTATATATATATATATACACATGTGTATATATATACTTTTGTGAAAGTTGTTTTTTGAGTATGTTTCTCGGTGGGGGTTTATTTGCATGGCAGTTGGATAGACCGTGAGTGAGTTGAAATTCACCCTTTTCCTCTTCCCAGTCTAAAATAACATTCTCAGAACACAGAGAAATTTTGTTGGCCATCTGCATCCAGAGACACCCACTCAGTTTTAAGCTGACACCGTGTTTAGTCATCAATCAAAAATAAATGTAGTCTAATCCAACCCGAAAATTATACATGCTTTGCATAGAAGTTTATTTCAAGTTCAAGTTCAAGTAAATCATTTCCATTTCCACTGAGGGATATTCAATGTGGGGTAATACATCTTAAAGGTAAGGTTAAACTTGCAAATTAGTTGCTATACTAGTTGCTTAAAACCCACTGGGATTGATTTTGGAAGTATTGGTGGAAGTTCAGCATTGTTGTTGTGCACCCTGACATTTAACTGCTGGATACAGAACCAGTAATCTGACTGCACTGACCTGGTAATTCTAAACAAAATATCCTTATTAGTGTGGTTTATTGCTTTGAGAGTAATATCGCTGGTAAATCTATATGACAAAATGGAAAATGATTCCCCAACCAAAATAATGCCACACCAACTTCTGACGAGATTAATAGCAGGAGCACTTTATTAGGAACATGTACACATTCTCATTCATGCAATTATCTAATCAGCCAGACTGGTTGGAGCTGACAGGAAGGCTACGGTAACTCAGATAACCACTCTGTACAATTGTGGTGAGCAGAAAAGCATCTCAGAATGCACAACGCGGCGAATGGGCGGATGGGCTACAACAGCAGAAGGCCACGTTGGGTTCCACTTCTGTCAGCCAAGAACAGAAAGCTGAGGCTACAGTGGGCACAGGCTCACCAAAACTGGACAGTTGAAGACTGGAAAAACGTAGCCTGGTCTGATGAATCTCGATTTCT
>JAOUQW010000015.1:5989008-6005542 GCA_028565825.1 Olivaichthys viedmensis
AAACTAACTAATTTCTTATTAAAAGTATGGGGTCATGTCCCCTGAGTATACAAATGTTATCACATGTTTATGTTGATCTTTCATCATGTTACAAAAATACACCACACCAGCAAAGTGGATCGACGCCCGTTATCAATAGAATTGCTAACTTCTCTGTCTCACTAGTCAGAAATTCAGGTTGCTGCCTTCTGTGTGGTAATAAAATCCATAGAGTCAGTTCGGTACTATAACTGAGTTAGTTAGCGGTTAATGTTAGTTAGCTACCTAACAACAGCTAGTTAGCTAGCATTTATGTTAGTTAATTAGCCAATGATAGCTAGGTTGGCTAGTGGTTGACGTTAGTTAGCTGCCTAACAATAAATTAGTTAGCTAGCTGCTAATGTCAGGTGTCTAGTTAGATAGCAAAGTTTGCTGGGAAGTCGCTGTGCTTGAGGGTCTGGACCCCTGACTCCATCTGTTTAAGAACTGGTTCTCTACTTGCTCAAACCTTTGTAGTCTTCTCTAAAACCTTCATTCTTTATTTGTTTGGGACCAGCAGGCGTTCTCCCAGGACATTCAGTGGCCCAACAGGATGTCTGCGTACACCTTCGCTCAGTGGTTTTCCAACGGCCTGCAGGTTTTTCTCTGTTCTGCGTTTATCCTTCAACAGTGGACATGTCATTTCAGTACACAGTCATCTTATTTGACTTTCCCTATGGAAAGTCCTGCTCTCAATTTGAGGCTCCAGCACAAGTGTGGAGAGTGAGCATTAGTGGTTGCTCACCAATGAGTTTTACCATCTACTCCCAGAGGTAAGCCTTAAGAGCTGAATGGATAATATATTGTTCATTCCCCTCCTTAAAAATAGATAAACATACCAGGCAGAAGCTTTTTCATTTCAACTTAATTTTTAAAGATGCACTAGTTCAGTGTTTCCCATGTAAAACCAGCAATTCTGTATTAAACAGTTTGTGTACAAAGTAGGCATCTTTTTTGTGTACAAAGTGATGTAATCTGAGAATTAAAAAAATCAAAGCCTTGATAAATTATATATATATATGGGCATGTAGTAAGACTTCCTTTCTGGACATTTAATAACTCATTCCATAATAATTGTCCCTGCCCCAGTATATTGCTACAGGTAAGGTTGTGGCCTGCATTAAAGTAAGGCTGATGCCAATGTGTATAATGGACTTGCTTTATGTTGCTTATTTCAAACGTTTTTGAGTAACTACCTCTGCTCTTTCAGGGCCTTGGACACCAGATCTCTCAGGTGAAGGCCCACATCAGCACCGAGTTTTTAAGTCTTTAAGTTTATTTTTTATTTGTAGTAGTTATTAGTTAGCAAGTTTAGTTTTCATTAACTCTCATTTTTACTTGTTTTAACATGTCTCCTTTTCCTGGCTGTAAGGGTGTTCATTTTACTGCTTTGCCCTTGTGTATGTTCAGTTCATCCCTCTCTTCCTCCAGACTCAGCAGTGATAAAAAGGTCACGTTGACTTCTTTGTGTTTTTTCCATCTGTACTTTGCTTGTGATTATGTGCTTTTTAAACTCGATGCTGAGGACTGCAGCCCTAGACGGCGGTTCTCTTGTTGAATTTGTTGCGCACCGAATAAAAGTTCAACGCTGTCAAAAGCCGCGTCTCCTGACTCTGCACTGCAGAAATACTTTACCACACTATAACCTCTAGTTTCAGACAGTCTTCCTGGTAAGAGTCCACCCAAAATTTATTTTAAGCTTCATTGAAATGTGGTCTTTGATGCATCCAATTGAAATAGATTTGTAATTATGCATCACTTCAATGTGTGTGCTTTGCAGCAAACAAAGTTGTCCAGCGCATACAAGGGAGTGATGATTGGAGAGGATGGGCACTTATGTTCTTCAGAGTAGAGTGACACCCAAAATCCTGGCGACCCCACTGATTCCTCCACCAGCTGCCAGACCACCAGGCCCACCTCCAGGGTTTCACTGAGCTGCATTTGATTTGATTCCATCATATGCAAAAATGTTTTTCATTTTGTTTTCTTTTTCATATGGAGTGAAGAGAAGTCTTTTGGGAGCGATATGACATCACAACGATTAATCTGAATTGGACAGTCTCTCAGTTGCTCAGCAACTAACCAGACATTTTTACATGAGAAAAGAAACATAGTTTTTATTTGAGAAATGCCTTGAGTGATGCTTCATTTCTCCTGTGCTGAGATATCCCCTGGACATTGACCTTGAATCCTAAGATGACCCGGACAATGTGACTGCTTGTACCCAGCTTCACACTGCGCTTGCTCGTTTAAATTTTTACGTCATTTGCAGGGATCAGGTCTTGAGTACCTGTTAAGGTGTTCTTCAAGGATGTAGTGGGTATTTCTGAAAATAATTTCATATAAATATTTTATAGCTTTTTAAAAACAGGAATATTGTGCAATGATTTAGCCTTATGGAGGATTTTGCCATCCCATCATTCCAAACCAATACAGTAAAAAAGCATTAAAGTCATGTTACATTGGAGTTGCACTGCATTTTGGGGTGGTATCATATTGTGAGAAATATGGTTTTTGTTGTTATTTGTTTTGAATTAAACACCGTGACGATGGCCAGGGAATGAGCCTAATAGAGCACATCTGTCCCTCATGATGATGGGGAGGAGCACCCAACCAGGAAGTATGATGGCAGTTGCTCCCTTTAGGCCGTCCCAGCCCACACCCCACCTCAGAGGACAGCCACTGGGGTCTAAGGCCTTGTTCAGACCTGCTATTAACATCAGTCTCGGGTGATCCGATCACAAGTGCACAGCCGAGACGGAAAGACGTTTACACCTGGCATTTTTATGTGTCTCAAATGCGTCTCCATGGACACGCTACATTTATACATTATTTACGGTACATTATATTAACATATGTAACTTTTTGAATAGACTGTACTTGTTAGAGTAGCTTTAGATGATACTTGTTACTCTTACTTAAGTAAATCTGTAAAGGTAAAAATGTACTTTTTTCTTTATTACATTCAGCAATTTTCATCTTGCTAAATTTTTTCTGTGGCTGTATCCCAAATGGCATTTTTTTCGGCATATAGTGCACTTTGCAGGTCCGAGAACACCACTATATTATACCTGAATTTAAAGCCAACTGGGATTCGGCCTGTGTTTGAGGCGATTTAATTAAAAAAATACATACAGTGGGGTCCAAAAGTCTGAGACCACATTGAAAATCCACCACCATGTTTCACTGTTGTTTTGATCCACTTTGGTATCAATTGTCTCCTTACATAAACCCTTCTGTTACTGCCATAAATCTCAAACTTGGATTCATCAGTAAATAGGATGTTTTTCTAGTGATCCACTGTGAAATGCTGGTATGTCTTAGCCCATGCCAAGCGTTTAACCTTGTTTCGCATCCTGAGAAGTGGTTTAGAGACTGCTACTCGTCCTTTGAGACCACTACTAGCTAGACTTCTTTTGACACTACTGTTGCTGATTGCAGCTCTTGTTCTTTATTCAGCACATTCTGTATCTGTGATGAAGTTACTGTTCTCTCTCTCTCAGTGAACAAAGCTTTATGTATTGCTCTAATGATGGCGTGCTCACTTTTGGTCTGCCTGATCGTACTTTGGATGCGACTGATCCAGTTTCAGCAAAGCGTTTTAGAGTGCCATACAGTGGCAATGAACAAAATCCCAGATTTTTCAACATGGTCTCAGACTTTTGGACCCCACTGTATAAACACATAAATATGAGTACACTTCAGATGAGGGGCCCGTGTCATGTTACGTCTAGAAAACTCGGCTAGGAAAGTTTGATCATATGAAAAAGGTGCAGGTTTGACAGGATTATTAGTAGTAGTGAACCAATACGTGAACCTTTGGCATCATTTAGCACTAAGCTAACTGTAGAGGTAGATGTAGAATAATGTCTCCCAATTGGACCTATCAGCTGAAGTGCAGACTTGTGTGAGCTCATACCAGCTCAGAGGACATCCTCAGGGCATTAGGACTGGCGTTTGTTTTCCCAATATAAACAGTACACTGTAACTACACTTGTTTTAATGCAAGAGCAACATTGGCCATTTTCGGTTCTTGGTCAACAGCAGTGTATTTCCTTGATTAGTGTGTGTGTGTGTGCACCTTCTTGAATTTGCTGCCGAGCTCTATCAGATAGTGTGCAATAAAATAAAGGTGTAGTGTATGTGTGATTACCACGGATGACAATTTCGACACATTTCACTGTACTGAGAAAAGAACAGAAAACCTGTTCACGCGAAACGTACTTGTCGCAGAAGTCTAAGGGCACTTGTTGGGGCAGTCAATAAATATTTAAAATAAGTGACTGTATAACGTGTATTCAAAACTACCAGCGTTACACTTTAACAATGAAGATCTTAGGATGAGACAGATTTTAGAGAAATGTCATTCATTTCTGGTTACTTACACTTTCTCGAAGGTTTTGTGATAGCCATGTGCCATTAGGCAGAAATTGTGGCACTTCTGTATTTTACTTTGAGCTACGCTGACTATATTGGTGACAACTAACCACAAATTTTAACCTCTGAAAAAATGTTTCTCTCTGAAAGGATGAAGAGCTTAATTTACAAATACCTTTGACTGAAAAAGTCATATACTGGAATATTCCTTTAACAAATTGATGAAGATCAAACATCTGGATTGCAAACATTTGAAGTGCCTCGAGGCTATTTCAAGTAGTGCGTTTTGGACTATCACATAAAAGGATGTGTATGTTTTAGGAAACTACTGAACTGAACATTATCCGGTCATACATGTTTATATTCGTACAGTAAAGACCAAACATAATTGCACTCTTAGAGCACTATGAATGACATTTCCAAGGTAAAGACCCACCAGCAGTAATGAACACCGGTAAGCTTGCACTGCTTTAATCCCATTACTCACTTTTTGGTGCTGCTTTGTCTGGGGGGGAAAACACACTTTGCATGTACAAACAAGTTTAGAAGGTTTTCAACCGGCTGTTTCTTTAGCCAATATCATAAAGCCTCTTACATGGAAATGTGATTCCTGAGGTAAATAATACTAAAAATGAAAACTGGGTATTAGTGAAATCGTTATACAGTTCCAGGCCCGCCATTTCTATGATTGCATGGGAAAGAACACAAAGGGTGAGATTGAGCCTTCGCAAAAACTGCAATTAAACCATAAATAATGGTTATATTACATATATGACTAAATTTAAAGACCCATTTTAGTTTGTGTTTTCTTTCCTGTAAACATCTACAGGAACCATACGTTCACACAGCAGAGTTAATATGAAGGAACCAGACTGTAACATTAAAATATGATAAAAAAATAAATAGAAAGTAAATGTGAAAAAATGTAACAGATTTGCAGTGCAACCCCAAAAACAGTACAATAATGTAACAAAGCAACCGTTGTGCTGTTACGCTGATATTTTTGACAATGTTGATAGCAACCAGTTTAGTTTAGAGAATGCGCACTTAAAGACCTTACAAAGTGGCGACGTTATCATATTACGCCGCAATATTTTCGTGTTTCGTGATAGTGTTTGGTGACGCAAACATGGCAACTGTGGACGAGCAGGAACTGACTGCTGAAAAACAAATCCCTTTTTTAGCCAACAGAAGCGACACCTTTGCAAGACGCGATTGGCAGCACAATCCTGTCGTTTTTTGAGATTTCCTTGTCATCCAGTTGCTCACCTCAGTCATCCATGGCTTTTCAGGAGCGACTGCGGTCCTCGTGAGTTCCCACCAAAATCTTGCTGTATAGTTTCTGTTGCTCTTCTTTGAAGGTCTCTTTCACTTTGCTGCGCTTCAAGCCACCGTCCCTACAGACACCAAAAAACAAATAGTGAAAATAGTACTAAAATGAAAAATTGGATTCGAAACCTAAAACCTAAAAATAGGCCAAAAAGAGAAGCTGAAAACTTATTTGCTATTTTTTGTACCATTCCATAAATAATATTCATTTGTTCTGTTTTTATTTATTCTCTTCAATGAAACTTCAGCGAACAACTACAAGGTAATCAAACAATCGTGGTAAACAATATTTTTTTTTTACAGCAAGTAGCATAAAGTGCCAATCCATGTGAATGTGGAAGTTTTACGCGTGTGCAGAACGGATCACTAAAGGAAAATGTGATCCAAAAAAATGGCACACATATGCAATGAGAAAAACAGGTAAAGACATTGTATTGCTGGTTGTTAGCTCTGTTTAAATGTGTCAGTGATTTAGTTTTTGGTATATTCATGCTATATTGTGAAGTCTAGGCCCATTATTAAAACAAGAGTGAGAATTGCATTCAACCAGAATAGGAAGACGTCGGCGTTAAGCAGCAAATTATGCTTGCACCGGCACAAAAGTCGAGCCCATAAAGTGTTATATTTTGATCCATTGTTGTATTTAACATTTAAGAAAATGGAAACAGCAAAACTTTTTTAATCAAAATGTTCTGCATTTTCACTCCTTTTTTCAAAAATATTCGGCGGCCTAAACTTCAGTACATCCCTAAAAAAACAAATATGTTTCCCTGTCATTAAGAAAACAATTACACTCGTATTTTATGCGATACCTGAGTGTGTTTTGGTCAGAACCATACATTTATGAGGCTAAAGCTCACTTACCACAGCAGGTCCACCAGGCCGCCTTGCCTGGCGATGGCTGCTTTAACCCTGTTAGCGAACTGCACGGCGTCCTCACCTTCCTGTTGACGCAGAACCAGAAGACGAGCTTAAAACATTTAAGACATTTATAAGGTTTTCGAGTGTTCGGGCTCATTGTGTGACAGTTTGAAAGAGAAAAAGAGGTGTTCCATCTGCTTTCACAGTGCTGTGTACTGTTCTTGGCGAGCCATGCTGGATGGAGAGTGTCTGTCATGATCAGGCCTTTTCCTGTTATTCCCGGCCCAGTCGGGGTGACGGGAGTTCACACACACACACTTTCACACTGCTGTAATATCCACTTTATTTTCCACTGAACTAGTATTACTGCAGAAAAACACCACTACCCTTACACTCCCGTCCTACAACGAAACCCAACCCTAACATTAACCTTAGTTGTGTGTAGAAGAAATAGAAAAAGCTTTAAAGGTTTAACATTAAAACTGTCATGGTTTCCTGTCATTTTGAAGACATTTGTTCCCCCAAACAAATGTCTGAGTATAGCACAAACACCCACACTAAACTCTTTTTCTAATATTCCCCACCATTAGCAGGGCAATGATGTTTGTGCATAATCCTCAATGGAGAACTCGTATGACACCAAATTCCATTAAAATTGCGTTTGAATTGAAATTACTTGAAAAAAAATGTAGTATATGAATGCATAGACAAACATTTTATCACAAAAATGTATTGTTTTAGATTTGTTATTATTTAGTAATGTTTTGTTGCTGATAGCACATTAGAACATTCAAATGGGGATTTTTGGCTTTTGGTACGTAAATATCATAAAAAATTCAAATAGTATTCGAATAGTGAAATTTATTCTGCCAGCCCCAAACGCACAAACACACCAGGCAAGAAGAAAGCTGGATCGTTGGTGCGTTTTCCATTAGGACTCTGTGTTATTCAAAGTATAGCCCCTTCAAGACCCAGTGATTTGACTGTCCCGGCTATTTTGCTTATGTTTTCCTTGCGCTCATTTGACAATGAATTAGTACCAGTAGACGCATTTGCATGTGCACATGCAAAGCTGGACCTCAGCTTCCAATCCATGGTGGACGAGGACGGGCTCCAGTCTCAGTCGGGACAGATTTGGGAATGATTTGAGTACCAAAAGCACTGATGCAAAGAGAGGGTTTGCTATGCAAGTTAATATCTCCTAAATCTGTGGGTGTGTTGGGCCCACCTGTCGGCTCATGGGAGGCAGGTACCATACGCTGCAGACGATGGCCCAACTGCTCATCATGTGGAGGAGATAATTCACCATGCCGAACTTGCTGCTGTTCCAGAAGGCGTCCCCGAAGCGAGGGTCATACTGCACACACACACACGTACACAACAATACCAGTATAGTCAATCTATGTAAAATATTTATCGTCTCATTTCTTTAAAGCTGGACAACATGGCTAGCTAATAAAAATACGTAAGGTATTATTATCATTATGCATGTTCCATTACTGGTCCATTACTCGTAGCTCCAGTGCTGAACGAAAGAAGCAAATGCTGAACACCCAACTTGTCTTGACTGATCGGCTACATTTAGGGTAATTGGAGAACTGTAAATTTCCTTTTTGGCCAAAAATGTTCCATTAGGGTTCTGTGCTGGTAACCAAAAGGTTTTAAGTTAAAATCCTAGGACTGCGACAGATCCACTGTCTATATGTTTGGATTGTATTCTGCATCTATTGGTCTGCCAAATGTAATGTAACTTGAATTAGGACAACAGTGTTTTTATTATTAAACATTTGGGGGAAAAAATGAATACCTACTCTAGTCTTGCACCTGTGCATAAGTATGTTTCTCAAGTAAATGTGCTATGAGAGATACAAACCTTGATGGCCACTGGGTAGATGGTGGAAGCGATTTCAAAGCTTCCCTTCTTGAACATCATCACGGACGTATTGTTGATGCAGGTACCTAGGAACAAAATCCGACATACAGCCATGAACACCTGAATCTCTCCTAAAAGCACAATCTCATATAACAATTCTGCAAAGGGCAAAAAAGCTTTGAGCTCACCCTCAGGAAAGATGAGGATTGGAAGTTTGCTTTTGTCCTCTACGTGATCGCTCAACCTGCAACAAAATTGTATTGAATAATTAAAATACTGAGACACACATAGTCACTCTGGCACTGAGACACTCTGGCACTGAGACACTCTGGCACTCTGGCACTGAGGCATTTACATAATCACTCTGGCACTGTTTCACTCTGGCACTGAGGCACTAACATAATCAGTCTGGTACTCTGGCACTGAGGCACTTACATAATCACCCTGGCACTGTTTCACTCTGGCACTGAGGCACTTACATAATCACTCTGGCACTGTTTCACTCTGGCACTGTTTCACTCTGGCACTGAGGCACTAACATAATCACTCTGGCACTCTGGCACTGAGGCATTTACATAATCAGTCTGGCACTGTTTCACTCTGGCACTGAGGCACTCACAAAGTCACTCTGGCACTGAGGCACTCACAAAGTCACTGACACTGAGGCACTCTGGCACTGAGGCTCTCTGAGGCTCTCTGGCACTTACATTATCACACTGACACAGGCTCTCTGGCACTGATGCTTTCTGGGACTAAGGAACTCTGGCACTTACATAATCACTGTGGCACTGAAGCTCTGTGGCACTTACATGATCACTTTGGCACTCTGGCACTTACATAATCACTGTGGCACTGAAGCTCTCTGGCACTCTGGCACTCTGGCCCTTACATAATCACTGTGGCACTGAGGCTCTCTGGCACTCTGGCACTTACATAATCACTGTGGCACTGAGGCTCTCTGGCACTCTGGCACTTACATAATCACTGTGGCACTGATGCCCTCTGGCAGTGATGCTTTCTGGGACTAAGGAACTCTGACATTGAGTCACTCTTACACTCACATACTCAACTTGAACTTGAACTTGAAGTCAGTTACACTGGCACTCGGCCACTCTGGCACTGAGGCACTCCGACAATCTCATAATCACTGACTCAGTGGCTGAGCGCCTCAGAGCCAGAGAGCCTCAGTGCCAGTGTGATTATGTAAGTGCCTCAGTGCCAGAGAGCCTCAGCGCCAGAGTGATTATGTAAGTGCCTCAATGCCAGAGTGCCTCAGTACCAGAGAGCTTCAGTGCCAGAAAGCTTCAGTGCCAGTGTGATTATGTAAGTGCCTCAATGCCAGAGTGCCTCAGTACCAGAGAGCTTCAGTACCAGAGAGCTTCAGTGCCAGAGAGCTTCAGTGCCAGTGTGATTATGTAAGTGCCTCAGTACCTGAGAGCCTCAGTGCCAGTGTGATTATGTAAGTGCCTCAGTGCCAGAGTGCCTCAGTGCCAGAGTGCCTGAATATTTCTATGCATGTTTTATGTTTTTAATTCTTGTATGGTAATGCTTATACACGAAACATTGGTCTTTGTGCAAAACCACGCCAAGAACAGACCAGCAATAAATGTCAATGTGTGCCAAAAATGTCCTTGTGAAAGCAGCCTAATGCCGGGGTTATACTTGCTTTTAATTACACGTTCGTGTACGTAAGATGGCTGAAGCGGTATTCCTGCTTTCGTTCAGCACATTGATTGTGCATGTCCAAAAAAATAAATGCAATGTCTGCAACAGACAAACTAGAGCTGTGTCTCAAATCGCATACTTATGTACTTTTATAGACCATAGACCGTATATATATATATGTTCTAGACAGTTTTTTCAGCTCACTTAGCTGCTGTGTCTGCACATGCACACATAGTCACACGTCAAGTATAACCCCGGCCTTACAGTCGCCTGACAAATACGAGTGTGTGGTGGCAGTTGTGTTGCAGTGCTACCTTTTGGTCACAAGATGGCGGTCTTTGACTTCAGAGCGTTCAAACCAGATGTGTGGACAAGCCTTCACCATGGACCTCTGAATGACTCCCATCAGACCTCCATGAATCTGCCCCACCTAAAACACACACACACACACACACACACGTACATCAGCTCACCTGACTAATGCAGTAACACGACAATACAAACCAAAAACCTGTGTATTTGACTGAGGATTTCTAGCACTCATCTTAATTTAGCATTCATACATGCGTAACTCAAGTGTCAACGATGGCTGAATGTCGATTTTGATCCAAACAGCCTTGTCCATATCTTAGGTTGTGTTGTGATGCAAGGGGAGAGTAGGGTTGCCAAGTCTTTATAATAAATCTGTTACTCCCCTGTGTGCCCCGCAGAAAAGGGGGAATTCCAGAGTGACGGCTCCAATGAGCTGCCTGATGGTTGTGATTTCTGTCCCTTAAGACTGTCCAAATGGGTAAGGCCCATGGCAGCCCTGTGAAGGCGGAGAGAAGAGGCAGATATGCAGGTCAAAGTACGTACACACACACAAAAATACCCACTTTACTTAGTAGCTATAATAACACCACCACCACCACATATGCAGTCTTTTCCAGTCTCAGTTCATAGTAGTCTCTGCCCTGTCGTTTTATTTTTTTTCTCTGACTGCCAACTTATAGAATGTTCATCCAACACATTAGGGGTTTGATATTTAGTTGATCAGCTGGATCAAGTCTGTTGCGAGTAGAAAAAAACACACTTACGCTTCCTTTTCACTGTGGGACTGAATGGAGTAGGCAGAGTAAACATTTCCACTTCAACATATTTTAGCACGGAGCGCTTACAAACCGTGCACGGTCAGATAACAGAGCTTCACGCGGCAGAACCATTTGATTGGGATGGCTCAACAATGTAGGCAACAACTGATTGGTTTTACATTAACACAATTTCTTGTGACGCCCCACCCGAGGTACCCATATACTTCCTCTTGCAGTACACGTAGCTTCGATCAGAGAAAGCGCCCAGGACCGTGTCACAATCAGTGAATGAAACACTATTCTAAATTTGCTAAACAGTCTCAGCCACTGCCCAAATTTACAAAAGACTCGAACACACCGAATCCAACTCATTAAGCGCCTCGTAATTAGAAAATGAGTTGGATTAGGTGTGTTGGGAGTAGGGAAAACTTGAAACTGTGCAGGGCAGTGGGTCCCCAGTACTGGAGTTGAGAACCCACGCTTTAGTGGAATTATATAGTCCGTATTGTTTTAGCCGAGTAACTTTGGGCTTTAGTGTAAAGCGGGTATCGGCACACCTCGACTCATTCAGCAGAGGAACACGCCCTCCGGTGGCTGTGAAGCAGTATAGAAATCACATATAGTGCATCATATCCACAGACATTAAATTAAAACTACAACAGAACATCTTTAGGACACAAAAAAAAAAACACAAAGCAACCATCATTAAGCTCATGTGCTTACCAGGATAGAACGGTATTACATTTGTTAAACCACAAGTCAGATAACAGCTGGTCCTTTAGGTTCGGGTGTGTCATTAGATAGCAGGTTTGGAATGGAAAGTATGACATAATGCAACAGATTTAAGCCCCACTCGCACAGCACTATCAGGATGACTGTGCAGAAAATGTTTTATTTAGTGACCCATCGTATGGAGTAGTCGTTCATAGTAGTAAAATATTCGGCTGAAAATAGCAAAAATTAGCACACGTATGACCGAAGGAGAAATATTTTGACCAAATACGCCTTGTGGTTGTCATTGTTCTGCTCATGTTATTGATGACTTGTTCGAACAGCAACAGCACCAGAGAAATTCTCCACCACGCGAGAGCACAACACCACAAACAACTGGCCATGCAGAGTACAACAGAACAAACCTCTGGCTGCATACCCATGGCATAGTAAAACGCATCTACGTGTGAAATTCGAGCCGTGTTTCTGTTCGCTGGCGTGTCGTCCATCACTATGAAGGGAGTGTGATGCTCTGACGATTGCAGTGATAGTTACAAAACAAGTGCAGGCCTACGTTCATAATGGACATTGCCTCATTAACAGGCAAACTAGCTTTGGAAACATCAGGCCAACCAGAGCAATAACAAAAGGCTTCAGGGTTTTTTTTTTTTTTACCCATTACTCTGTAGTTCCATCATTCAGTTTCACAGTATACATAAAAGCAAAATTTCAAATCATTTCCACAATGGTACAAAACACACATATGATGAATACATTTGAAAAATAATACTGGTAGTCCTGAGCGGCACAACAGAAAAATAAAAATAGCGCTCGCCATATTGTCAGGAGATCGCGAGTTCGAAGCCCGATGATGCCGTGGCCACAAGTCCAAGAGTTCTTTGCTGCATGCAATGCATTTGCAAAAACAACAAAATCCGACAGGTAAACCATTTCTCCAGAATGCGAACGCACATCGAGACCATTTTAAAATGTATCTGACGCTCCTTTGCTAACGGCCACATCATTTCGACAAGTGTTTGAAATAAGCAACGTGGATTTAGGCGCGGCCGCAAAGCCAAACACATCACTGCATTTTGGTTTCAATTTGAATTAAAAGACATAAACAAAGGAGCGCTCGATAACTTGGAGAGATTGTTGGTCAAATGCGCTAACAACACAAGAGTACGGATCTAAACCATTCAAACCATCTACGGATACACCACCGCACCCAATTTGCTGAACCTGGAAACACAATCACAGCTGCCATTATTCCGACAACTAGCCATTCTGGAGGCTTTCAAGAAAGTATGTAAACATCAACGTGACAGTACCAGACGGCCCATGTTAACAGACAGTGTGATGCATCTGATAGCCAAAGAAATGCTGCCGTCCAATATGGTGTTGCTGTTCAAGAAGGCTTATACTCCAACAGTGGCATAAGATTTAGAGAAGATTATTTCCATGATTTGAAATGATAATCGTCAGCTAAAATGCCATGATCGTGACATGCCTAGTCAAGTCAATAAATTAGGTTGTCCTTAATCATTTCTATGAACAGAGACCGTGCACGTATTTAAAGCCAGCTTAAAGCTTGTGCTCATTTGAAAGAAGAAAAGCACGACCCAAACCTCGGTACATACCTGACTGTAAGTCACTACCGATAAGTTGTTTTGTAGACCATTTGGTGTAATATTTACAGAGTTGTGAGAGAGTCCGTTTTGATCTTGCTGAATGGAGTCCAGAGGGGCCACCCAGGGGCCTCTGGGGTCTTTAAGGTTATCTTCGTTGGCGTCTTGCTTGTTCTTCTGTGGCGAGGCAAAGGGGTTGAAGTCTCCCTCCACATTGCGGTGCGGCTGAGTGTTGAACTCTGTCTCGAAGGAGGACAGCTGCTGTGTGACTCCAAGCAGACCCCCAACCTCTACGCTCAGGATCACCCAGATCACATCTACAAAACAATTCAGAAAACACAAAGAAATCTATTCAAATTTCTCATGCTGGACAAAAACACACAGAGTTGCCAGTTTATTAGGTACACCCATCTAGTAGTGCGTTGCTCCTCCTTTGGCCTGGTTTGAATTCCCCTAGGCATGGATTCTACAAGACGCTGGATCCATGGTGCCGAAATGATTGCGTTGCACAGTTTCTGCAAACTAGATGGCTGCACAGTGTTGCTGCATACAGCCCTTATTACCTCATCCCAAAGATGCTTCCTATGGTTGAGATCCAAAGATTGTGCAGGCCGCTCAAGCAGTAAAAACTCGGTCATGTTTTCCATGACATGGTGCATTATCACGCTAGAAGTGTCCGTTCGAGTGTGGATAAACTGTAGATGAAATGAAGGGACAAAGTCGGTCAGCAACGATGTTTAGATACGCTGTGCTGTTCAGACGCTCTTCAGTGGGTCAGTACAGGCATAGTTCACACCGAACAGGGTGGCTCTCAGGAACTCATATTGTTTGAGCAAAATTCTGACCCGTCCGTCAGGCTGATGCAAAAGTCATTCTGACAAAATCTGACAGCCACAGAACATTTACCAGGAAAAACTAACATACCAATGCATTTTACACTACTGTAAGACCAGGAGGAGGAAACTAATTTTGTTTTTTGAAATTCATACATATTTCTTTTGCATTAGACATTAGTGACAGAGGGGGAAAAAAGCATTATATTAAGAGTGTGCGAGTAAACTAGACTACACTGTTAATGTCCATCCTGTGTGTGTGATGTCTCACCTCCGTAGAAAAGTCCGGTGGCGGTACACATTCTCCACTGGCCCTGGTACATGCCCGGATTGGCCGGACTGTGCATCTGCACACTGACGTCCGAGATCTCCTGTGGCTCCAGAGACCTCACCATCACCATGTTTACGTGACCAAACTGGTCCCCGCCAATGTACTTAAGACACACGCCTGGCGGCCATGACTCTGAGCCTACAGGACACAACACACAATATAATGTCTTAATATGAATACTAAGGTGAGGGGAATCATCCTTTCCCTCTCTGTGACCAAGTTGACTTTGGCACTTGAATAAATGTACAATCCTGCTCGCAAGAAAGTGTACAATAAAAGAACACGGCTACTGCAGTGCAAAAATAAACAGCGCTAAAACCATCTGAACCACAAAGATGCTGACACTTCAGTGGACTGGGCAGGAATGCCAAAAGCACTTTCCTATCCTGCAGTGGGGAAAATGTTACGGTTGTATACAACAAGAAGTCTAAGGATGAGACCACTTATCAATCTATAGATGCCACGGGGTTTTTTTTGCGTGTTTTGTTTTGTAATGTTTTGTATTTTTGTTTTCACTTTGCACGCACAAGCATTCTGTTATCCAAAAACTCAATCCTCATCTTACTTCAAAATGTACTTTACTGGCAGCCACCTTGTAAAGAAAGATGGCGTAGAAAGTGCCTTACGCTATGTAAGAAAGCGTCCACCGAGTTAATATTATCACACAGCCTATGACAGCCAAGAATGACGAAGCTGCTTGGTTTCCCCTTGAGCTGCTTTGGTTACCGAGTAAAAACTTCTGTATGTTCAGATAACAGATTAATAGTTTTACATGACATGTAGTTACTACGCTGGGTAGCGGGCAGAGCTTTCACAAAGTTTGTAAATATGACCGACAGCGAGGGCGCTTCCTGCACCCATGTGCTATTTTGATTGTGGGCCTAGATTATAATAGTTGTGCTATATTTTACATTTTGCAGTGCTTCTAGCAAGCTGCACAAGATTGACTCCGCTCGAAAAATGCATGTTAGTGCCCATGTGATTGCGGCGGCATTGCTCGCCGTTGGTGTAAGAGGCTACACTGATAAACGTAGGAGTGTATGGACAGCAGCGCTGCAGAGGTGCTGACGCAGAGTGTTACCGTGTCTGGTGTAAAACAGGCCTCACATTCTGCGTCAGATTGGCCGAGTTCGGTTCAAGGTTGGCGGCCTACTTTCGGGAACACAAACTGACTAATGAATATTAATGTGCATTCGGGTGAGTTTTCTGTTTACGAATATTCATAACTAGTGGGCGGTCTCTGAGAAAACAGGCTCAGTTTTGAAGAGGCCGAAAAAGGCTTATTAAAAAAACGCATGCAGGTACAACACAACAATTTGTGAAAAAAAATAAAAAATCCAACATAGCACCTTTAACAGCTGTACCTTTACTACCAGGTCAGAGTGCATGTGCCCATGTCTTGTCCGGCGGCGTTTATAATCAAAGTTGGCGCAAACCTGTGTTCTGTATCCGCCACGTCTTTGTAAACTGCGTGTCAGGGGGCACGGACTCGCCCTCGCCAATCGTCACGTCCTCCACGAAAGACATCGAGGGCGTGTTGATGTTTGGACTCTCAAAGTCGTAATACGCGCCGATGGCTGCTTGAAGATTCCTGTTAACAAAGAGAGAGAAAGCGCTCCTATTAAAAATATGCAACGCAATAAAAATCTAATCATCTCGAGCCAAAAACCATATGATCCGCAGGAAAACAGGTTAAACACACACACACATACACACACACGGCGTGGAATGGCATAACACAAGAGCGCGCTTATGAAGGGTAGTGGTGGCTCAGTGGTTAGGGCACTGGGCTACTGATCAGAAGGTCGTGGGTTCAAACCTCAGCTCCACCAAGCTGC
>JAOUQW010000015.1:6069193-6080603 GCA_028565825.1 Olivaichthys viedmensis
TGATAGTGTGTGTGTGAGTTTGTGTGAGTTTGATAGTGTGTGTGTGAGTTTGATAGTGTGTGTGTGGTGTGAGCAGTTTGACTGCCTGTGGGAAGAAGCTATTTCTTAGTCTTGTGGTCCTGGTTCGTATGCTTCGGAATCGCTTTCCAGATGCTGGATGCTTTCTTCAGACATCTTTTCCTATAGATGTCTCGCACTGGAAATAGAGCAGCTCCGGTGATGAACTGGTTAGTACGCTCTCCACCGTGCATCTGGAGAAGTTGGTCAGGAGCCGAGGAGACAAGTTGACTTTTCTCAGTCTCCTTAGAAAATGGAGGCGTTGTTGGGCTTTTCTTATGAGATGTAAGGTGTGGACTGACCACGTGAGATCTTCTATGATATGGACTCTTTCCACTGCGGTGCCCTGTATGCATAGTGGTGCATGTTCTCCTCTCCCTCTTCTGAAATCAACAATGATTTCTTTTGTTTTGCTGACATTTAGGAAGAGGTTGTTGTAAGCGCACCATGTGGTGAGGAAGGCTACTTCCTCCCTGTAGGCAGTTTCATCATTCCTGGTGATGAGGTCAATGACTGTGGTGTCATCAGCAAACTTAATGATGGAGTTCGAGTTGTGCTGAGCGACACAGTTATGAGTGTACAGGATGAAGAGGAGTGGTGAGAGAACACAACCTTGTGGAGTTCCAGTGCTTAGGGTGAGTGGAGTAGAGGTGTAGATGCCTAGTCTGACAGTCTGGGGTCTGCCAGTGAGAAAATCCAGAATCCAGCTGCAAAGTGGGTTATTGAGCTTTGATACTAGCTTTGACGGGATGATGGTATTAAATGCTGAACTGAAGTCTAGAAACAGCATTCTGACATAAGTGTCCTTATTTTCCAGATGGGTTAGTGCTGTGTGGATGCTTAGAGAGACTGCGTCCTCCGTCAACCTGTTTGCATGGTAGGCAAACTGATGTGGGTCCAGTGTGGGCGGGAGGCTGGACTAGATGTGGGCCATGACCAGTCTCTCAAAGCATTTAATTATGATGGATGTAAGAGCAATTGGACGCTAGTCGTTCAGGCCTGTGATGATGGTTGTTTTGGGCACTGAGATTATGGTTGTTGCTTTAAAGCAGGTGGGGACAGTAGCCTGGGCCAGGGACATGTTGAAAATCTCTGTGAGGGTAGCAGCCAGCACACGGCCAGGGGTGCCGTCTGGTCCAGTGCCTTTGCGTGTGTGTACCGTCATCAGTGTTCATCTTACCTCATCTGTAGACAGTGAGGGTGCCTGGTCCTGTGTGGTGGCTGGGATGGCATCTGCCTGCTCAGTGTAGTCGGTTTCAAAGCAGGCATAGAAAGTATTGCGCTCATCCAGGAGGGAGGCATTAGCGGCTGTAGCAAAATAGGTAAATTTATAGCTACAACATACTATATGCAAACCCTGGTTCCTATGTTTTCTTTCCCCTTAAAGGGCACTGATTTGCTTTGAGTTATTTAGCAGACGCTCTTATCCAGAGCGACTTACAAAGCATGCAAGCATTTGAAGGCGCAGTCATAGGCACTTTTACACTTTCCACTGCAGGCTAATAAAATTACCAAATGTGCACAAAATAAGAACAATGTAAAGCAAGAATGATACACCCAACACAAAAACAACCAAATAGGCAAAAAATCTATGTCTCTAAAGCAGAATTCACTTTATCACAGAAAAATGTTGTGCGCACCTCGGCCATTAACTCGACTGGAGCGTTTTTTTCCCAGACTTTTTCGCCAAGTATGGACATTTGCAGCACGCAAAGCATTGAAATAAATAAATACAGTGGAGTGGAGTGCGGCCCTTGAAATGTTCAGGCAATGATTGTTTTTTCATGATACTATGCATCCTGTTGCCATTTAAAAAATGGAGAAAATTAACAATAAGAAACTAATAGCTTGTATTTTGAGTTTTCCAGAACTGTGCAACAATCAAATATACAGGGACAACATGAAAAAGACATATAAATGGTGAAATGCCAAAAAAGGTTGAGCAGATTATTTACATTAAATTATTTACAAGTTGTTTGACCGTGTATAAGAAGCCCTGTGATAGCTAGCTAGGTAAAAGGATTTAAATAAAGCTCAATCATGAGCTAAGCAATCATAAGTTTTAACTTGAAACTTGATAACGAAGGCATGCGGAAATCAAAAAATTGGGTGATGTTTGTATCTTTAGAATGAAATGCACACCTATTTATTCTATTTATTGCACCCCCTATAAAATTGCCTATGGGCCCAGCGATACAAAGCACCTAGGCAAATCTGCAAGGATTCATAATGCCACAGTCTCACCTGACCTTCCCACTCCACAACACCAGAGGTCCCCATCACCCGAATACTAGCACTTCCGGGTCACCTGAGGACTCACCTGATTCTCATTGTTTTGGCTAATATCACACAGTATAAAGACTCTCCATTTACTCAGGCTCTTTGTGAAGTCTTGCCACTCTTGAGTGCCTTTCTGAGAGTGTAGCCTAGGTATACAGTTTTGTGGTTACTGACTCTTGCTTTGTTTATCGTGGTTGAGATTTTGCCTAACCCTTTGAATTAGTTTGCTGTTTGTGTTGTCTATTCCGTGTATGACCTATCGTTTCAAATCTGACCATGATTTCTGTCTCGTGGACTTTAATTAACATTCTGCACTTGGAGCCTACTCTCCTTGTAATCATTGCGTTACACATAACATGAAAAAAATGCTAGTTTGTACAAGTGCTAGAGTGGTCAAGGTGGTGACAAAAAGACAATTTCAAACCTAAGTGCATATATAATACAAATAAATTAAAAAACAAGAAGTAATACAATGGAATGTAAGTTCAGAGAAAATAAGGTGTTCTCCTAGATACTGTTGGAAGAGGAAAGTCTTCAGACTTTTGCGGAAGGAATAGAGACATCAGGCTGTTCGGCGTGGAGGGGGAAGCTCGTTCCACCATTGAGGAGCCAGGACGCTGAAGCAGCGAGATTCTTGCTGCAACAGGCCAGTGGACTGACCTCAATAGGGGGGTCACATGAGAACTTTGGGAGGTTAAGAACCAGGCAGGCACAAGCATTCTGAATGCTCTGTAGAGGAAATATCGCATATGAAGGGAGACCAGCAAAAAGAGAGTTGCAGTAGTTTGGTGTATGAGGTTTGCATTTTTTATTTTTTACTGGTGCTACAAGACAAAGGGTAACAAGACTAACTGGCTCTAGTGCAAGACTAAAAGAGCAAATTTTGGGCACCAAACACGTTTTGGCTGATTATGCACATTTGGGGCGAAAATTGTGCAAAGTTTATTTCTTGCCGAACAATTACTTTAAAAGGGTTGAATATATTACAGTGCAGGCTGTCATTAGCAGTGCATGTTTTCTACTTTCATGCTCAATAATTATAACCCTACCGTTAATCGTCATTAATTGGCGTAGTCACGCACACATTTTCAGTTGTTAAGCGCTGTGATAGCTCTTTCCCCAAAAAAACATTCAAAACAGACTCGTCTTCACATGGCAGGAATAGAAGTGCTTCTTTTGGGTCCATTTTGGTCCAAACCACAGATACAGAGAAGGTGAAATTTGATCCTAAATCTGCAATGAGCCCACTGTCATTTCAGTAGAGGTTTGGCTGCAAGGGCGCCTCAGGTCAAGTGGTGTGTCTGTGAGAGTAAACAACCTCACAATGGCTCTCTCACTCTTCCTAACAGCTCAGCTGCATACGACACAATAACCCTATGGAATGCAAGAGTAGCATATGTCATGCAGGCTTGGCCTTCAACACACACAAACAATATAGTTCCCTAAAGTCCTTACAGTTTCCATACTGTGTAGACAGCATTTAAGCTTCGAGTCTTGTGATCCCCGCTACTTTCCTAAGGAAGCTTAAATACTGGGACATGGTGTAAAAGAGAACAAGCACCAACTGTATTTTCTTTTATCCTGTGGGCTTCCCTGGTCTCTATTGGCTCGGCCTTGACTTGCTGGGTTTATTTTACAGTGAGATGCAAACCTCCTGTCATTGTTTGTGTTTTGTTGAAGTCACACCGAATGTATAAGCTAGACACACACAGAGGTATCACTGCGTCCCTTGTGTGTGCGCGCTTTTTTCCCCCCCGCATCTCCCTAGGTTGTCCTCATTGTTTGCATTTCCTGAGATAGGATTGTGTGTGCATGTGTCTCTTTGAGTGTGATTCATACAGTGTCATGAGTTCATGTCCTCACAGTTATGCTGCTTCGACACTCATAGGTCAAGCAAACATCAGGCTCTTCCTGTCCTCTTAGTGTTTGCTCTCTGCCCTGGACACCACCAGCCAGTTATTAACATGTATGGTTCTGTGTGTGTGTGTGTGTCTGTGTGTATGTTGGATGTGTGTATATTTGACTGGCCTCACTGCTTCCATGCTTTTACATTATAATGTTTACGTTCAGGAGTTAGACAACAACATGTATATCTTTTTATTTCAGCATGTAGGTTAAGTACACTTTCCGTGTATGATTGTTTGAAAGATGTTTTACAAAAGGGTTTAATCAGCATTTAAAATCTGCTGAATCATATACATATTCTTATTCTTACCCCAAAACCTGAGAAATAACAGATTTGATTTGATATTTTAGAATTTGGCTTTCTAAATCTTAATATCCCAGTCACAGAAACTGTACATTGCATGTATCACATTTCTCAAAAGTGGAAACACAGAGACGGGCAACTTGTAAAGTGATGTCACTGGTCCTTTTTTTCCCTCTGTGGCCATGCTGTCTCTTCAAGAACATAACTCCATATCTTAGTTTACAGCCCTCCGTAGGCCATCTGCAAAGTGTTGTGTGGCTGTTTAGAAACATAAGTAGGACTTGCAGTCAGGATTACAGTGTGTGAACAGGTGGAGAATAGCGCCATCTTACTTTAACACTCAGAACTGCCCTTCTTCTGTAGTCTGAATAAAATATCATTGGCCATATCTCCTTCTAGTGGCTGCGAGCAGAACTTTCAAACTACACCAAAACATGCATTGAGACGGGCATTTAGGTGGAGTGTATGTATTATAGCTTTTGTAAGAGGTAGGTTGTTTCGAAAAGGGGAGGTGGGGTCTTTTGGCGCTAGGGGAAATCCTATTAGGGGTCTGGGAGCTTTAGCAGGATGGTCAGCCAAAGTGTATTCCAATTTCTGGAAGAGTGGACACGTGGGAAATAAAGAACAAACAACAATTTAGACCAGCTGGTGGTATAAATGTGTGTGGGTATCTTGTGACATTGTGACAACATTATGAAATTGTACTATACAATTTAAATGTATTATTATTATTGTTGTTGTTGTTGTGGTAGTGGCGAGTGTATACTCTGTTTTACTCTTATTGTGGTAACATATTAAATTAAAATAATGTCAACATTTTTATTGGATGTCCTCAAGACATTTTGCTGGCCTATAGGGATTTTGTTTTTCACAAAAATGTATGAAATCCTTCTTGGAAGTAGGTAATACATTCTTGATTTTTCTTCCATATGCCACTTATATTATGTAAATGTCCTCCAAAAATATGACATCAACCATGCAAAGTGATTTTTTGTTGCCGTCGGCACTTGAGCCATTATTTTATAACTGCAGTTTTCTCATTTCTCCCCTCCACAGTGACTATGCCTCTACAGAAAGAGGTCCTGAGAGAAGTATGGATTGAGAAAACGTGAGTGTCCAATAAGCTCCTCACTATTATATGGAGTATTAGTGTCTGTTTAATTTTTTTCCTCCAGAAAAACAGTCACCTCCACAAATGCTACATTACTTTTCTTACTCCTGACATCCACAATTCTCTCACTGTAATTAATTTATGTTAATACATAAACCAGTAAGAAGCTGGGTGACCTTCTGCCTTCAGTCAAATTGATTACATTTATCTTCTGAAGCTGCATCACTCTGAGACATCTTGATTAGCAGTATTCACTCTCAATCAGACTTGGTGAAAAGAGAACAACATATCTAGTACTGCATAGCTGTTAAACATAGCTGTTATGGCAATATTTTTGAAATTCTGGAAAGTGTTATTCACAAATACAACCAAGAATTATGTGTATAGTATTACCTGCACAGATTTACCAATTGTACTCGAAATGTAACTACACAAAACCCAGTGTGCTTGCATTGTCAGTATTTTCAAACTAGCTTTTATATAAAATAGTCTGTTATAGCTCTCCCACATTTGCATATACAGTGAATATGATAGGTGACATGTCTGGCTTAACTATGATTTTTTTTTTTTTACATATAGACTTCCCAAAGACAAAGCACATCTCACAAACAAACAGCAACAGGTGAGTTCTCTTTTTTCAGTTTTGGGGTTACAAAATATAGAATTTTAAGTTTAGCATAGTTACAGTAATTGATGTAATGTGGTTGTGTCTTATATTGATGTGTTTTTATTGAGGTTTAACTCAAGCAGGCTTGGCAGTTGGATTCTGTCTCTGATGCACCTGTAGAAGACTGTCAGATATCTCGTACAATCTCACATTTATATACCTACCTGATCAAAATCATTCATACACCTCTTTTGCATAATAACCACTATAAAGGGTACTCTAAAAATAACCATTGATTTGTGGTAGAGGTCTCATACAGGTTTCTAAAAGCTACAAAACCTTTCCTTCCTTCTACTATGGTTTGTCAAGTTGACGTGGCAGCGCAGCAGATGGGTAAGCAAGAAAATCCTCTTAGCAGCTTTCTGCTGATGGCGATTCATTGAGTGCAGCTCTACACTCTCATCTCTAGATTACTTTCCACTCTTTCGACTACCGACGTGTTATAGGCCTAGCATAGCTGCAGAGCTTGTGGACTAAATATTTAGTATAGATACATTTTAGACCAAGACATGTCTACTGACAAGGTGAGTTTCTTGCGTGTACTGTTGAAGTTCGTTTTTCTAGATTATAAGGATTTCCTGAGCTGGCACTGAGAGACAAAATAGAACTGTTCGTCAGTTAAATTACTGAAATAATTTTACTCCTTTCATATATCTTTAATGTAGGTGTTTCAGATTCGGGTATTATTTTTGTAGCTTCTTTTGCAGCAAATTGGTTGAAAAAACTGATATAAACACTGGCCTAGATAGGACAGTTGAAAGGTATACAACTAGTAAGCCTCCTATTTGGCAACTTTGTTAATAATAAAAGGCCATTAAAAGGGGCAATATTTAGGAGCACTCAAAAAAAGCTGTAGGACCAGAGAGGTCACGTAGTATGACAATGAAATTAATAACAATGATTAGTTTTCCAGTCTGCTAACCCACTGAACTAGCTAGTTTGTGCCATATTAATATGTGAAGTTTATTGTTTACTGTCATCTCAGTTTGAGAATTGAACTTGGTTGTAAATATCAAGCAAATAGCTATGCTGAAATAAGGTTGTGAACCCAGTTGGAAGATTTTCATGCTGACACGATTTTACATAGGTAATTATCTTAGGACAATAGGGCAAAAAGGTAGTACAATTACAAGCCAGGCAGTTTGCTATGGTGAAATGTAAATAGCACATAATGAGAATGAGTAAACGCTGGACTGTAAGTTATATAACCATGGGTAATGTCATATGTGATATCTATGTTATTAAAATTAAATAAAGTTAATTTGTACTCTTATACATGCCCCTTAAAGATACTTTTTTAAAGATATAAGGCACACTGGTAGTATGACTTGAGCACAGAATCACAGCATATCCATTGTAAATGCACTGATTTCTTTGCACTGTGTGTATGTGTAAATATGTGTAGTATGTGTAATTAGTTGTATTTATGTGTAATTAGGTGTATTTATTCTGTGTATTTAATGTCCTTGGTTACTGCAGTGCCCAAATTTCCACTTGGGGATCAATAAAGTACATCTATCTATCTATCTATTTATCTATAAATTGTGGACATCACTGTGAACTGTGTATTTTTATTTTATTTTATTTTATTTTATTTTGCTTTAATCACAGCTTACAAGGCTCACTGTACTTTAATAACTATTATTTTCGAGGAATGGAAGGAACTATTATGTTTAATGTCAGAGTAGATTTGCCCGTTAGTTAGAAAACATTGTATAGTTGGAAAACAATCTACATATAAAAGTTTATATAAGATATTTTATTAATTTTGTTGGAATAATCTGTAGTTTATTACTTTAGGAACTGTGTTGTTTTGTGACAGCTTGATTGAATAACTGTCTCTGTGTGTGTGTGTGTCAGTTCCCCCATGTACAGGGGATTGTCTGAGGTTGAGAGTATTTATAGTGCTGCTCAAATGGCTTCTTAAGTGGATCGCGCACACACACACACACACACATACATACAGAGAACGAGAACATTGCTTAGTGTAACATGACTACCACAAGAGGTTAGTGTGTATTGACCCACAAGAGGCAGTTACTATGAGGAAAGCTTTAAATTTAGGTTTTGATATAATATATTCCACAATAGGATTTGCGCTGTAAGAAAACAGTTAGATGTATAACGATTGTCTCACTGATGTGAACACACTGAATATTATTGAAAGGCCTGGGGAAAATCCCAAACTCACTGATGTGGGCTTCCCCAACTAAAATCACTTGTATGAGAATTTGGCATGAGAGTTAGTGGATGTGATGCAGTGTGCTATCCACAACTGCAAGACTTTTCTGACTGATCACTTATTTACAATTACATTTACATTTACTCATTTGGCAGTATAGTACTTGGGAATATTGGTACATTTCATGGCAGTCTAAACACAGCGTAGTCGAGACACTTTCATACTCTGTATTTCATAATCTATATAATTTCCCCCTCATTAATTGATGTACTAATTTGATATACACCAATCAGTTCGTATAAATCAGTGAGCCATTCAATAGATATTGTGATGCTATTTTCAAAAAATCGGAAAAAACAACGATATCACATCTTCCCTGTAAATGTAGTAAAAAGTAAATGATAAATAATCATTTTTACATGCGTTTGTTTGTGTTTTCTTGCTGCCTTTGCCTTTCTAGTAAGTTCTAAACTTTGTTCATTCATTTATTTACTATATCACATTAATAGGAACATGCTACCTAACTCATCCCTTCATTCATTCATGTCTGGCACTTATATGTTGTTTTGATTCTATCCATTAGCATATATGCATCAGAAGCCTAAAAAGAAGAAGGCTGAGCCTATTCCAGCAGAGAATAATGGGCCAGAAGCTAAACCCAAAAAAAGCAAGAGTAAAAAAAATGGAGAGCTTTCAGCAGAGAGCAGCCCTGCCACTCAAAGTGAGAAATTTACACACACACTGTTGGCTATGTACTGCATTATTACATAAATCTGTCATTCTGAAGCATGAAACACTAACATGGACACAAACACATCCAAACAGGTGGTGAGAAAGTGAAGAAAAAGAAAACAGAAAAGGAAAAAGAAAAGGACTCCCTACAGAAGGAAAAATCGGAACCCAAAAAGAAAGCCAAAAGTGCCCCAAAGAAGAAGAGTGAGATAATTTAATATAAACGAATAATAATGATGGGTTCTCATTTCCCTACAAATAAGATCTTGCACATTCCATTATCGGCTTATGATGTTTCTTATCAAAGCAAGTGATTTTTAAAATACAGCATTTCTAAGATGTTTACGTTTAATATGCTTTAGGCTCGACTAAAGATGAGGATGAGGATGGTAGCGATGGTGAAGAAGAAAGGGCAACACCCCAGAAGAAGACAAAAACAAAGTCCTCAAAGGACAGTTCTGATGGCAAAGAAAAAGAAAAGGACAAGAAAGCTAAACCTAAAGGTGAGCTCCATGTTCAGTGTACTACATTATTTAGAAGTTTATTATTTAGCCTGTATTAATCAAATATTTCACCACTGATTACAATACAGTCAACTTCCATGATACATTTATCGGTGTAACTATGTCTATATGTGATGAGGTTTGAATGTTCTAGCCTCTTTCAGCTTCTACTGATGTAAGAGTAAAGGGATATATTTTGTAGTGTGCATGCTCCAAAATATAGTTTTTAGCTGTCTAATAGGCTTAAGCTAGCCTTGATTAGCTGAATAGACTGTATACATGATTTTCCCTCCCATTTTGGGGTAATGTAAGCATGTTTATGTTTCCCAAGTCAGTCATTGACTTTTAGCAAATGATCACAGAGTCGTAAGGAGGTGAAATCTTTTGTGGAACTTTGCAGTCAATGCACATAAAGTGCACACCATGTGTCGGTGTAGGAAAAGAACAAATGAAGCACAATGCAATCAATACACAGGGCAGTATAGGAAACTACACGCAGTACCCACTAACTACATAGAAAAGTAAACCATTCTAAGTAGCAGCATATGAAACTGTAGAAGAATTTAAATAATATAGATAGGTAGACTTAACATCTGTAAGGCTGTCCTGAGCGGAAAATTAGAAGATATTTCAGAAGATATTATTGTGCAATAAATTGCTGATGCCAGAGATGATGGTGGGTGTTGAAGAAGCTGTTCCAGAGTCTGGCAGTACCTGCCTCAAAGTTGTGGTACTTTTTGCCAGATGGCAGAGGGATAAAGAGTCTGTGAGATGGGTGTGAAGGTCATCCTTGGAGATGCAGTGTAATTTCAATAGAAAATTGTAGCAGATCAAAGGATTATTTAATGTGTGTGTCATATAGTTGTATGGTCCTTTTACCACACAGTAGTTGTTAAACCATCAGTATTTTTGTAACTTGAGAAACTGTCACTAACCGAAATACCACAAATCGCCACACTGCATAGTTCTTCAGAAATGTGTTGAAATTGTACAGAAACCAGGTTTCTTGCTTGTTTACCTCTACCTGATTTGAACATTTAGAGGAAAAAGAAAACAAAGACAGTAAGGAAAAGTCCAAGTCCAAAAAGAAGGAGCCAGCCTCTATGTTCCAGATAAATGGAGGCAAACCTGAGACCAAGAGTAAAAAGAAAGGTAATTGATTATATATTATTTCGATCTAGTCTTTCTTGCTACAGCTTCCTGTTATTCAGTAAAGGACTTGCAAATGCAGTTCTTATTTAAAAGTAATTCTTAGATATTTTTAATATGTTCTGATATCTTTCTCATATATGATGATTTGTATGTGTTCACACATATACATGTGTCCAAATCCATTTTTACCTTACTTGTAAATATTTTGTGTGTGTTAAATACAATGCATCCTGACATCAGCTGCCAAATCTGACAGTGAGGAGGCAAGCGAGCCAGAGAGCAAAACCAGCAAGAGCAAGAAAAAGAGCAGTTCAAACCCAGGCTTCATGTTCCAGGCTGGTGTAGAAAAGGATAAGGACAAGGACAAAAAGTCTAAAAAGTCCAAAAGTAAGTTCTGGACTGGATGTTAATAATAATAATAATAATAATAATGTCACCTTTATTGTCACATATACAAGTACAGTACAGTCAAATTGATTCTTCGCATATCCCAGCATGTTGGTAAGCTGGGGTCAGA
>JAOUQW010000015.1:6089116-6100269 GCA_028565825.1 Olivaichthys viedmensis
ATTTTGTATCCTCTGAACAGCTTTGGGATCCTCTCAGTTGTAATATTCACCTCACAATTGTTCCTGACATATCCGTTCTAACTCTGCCAGATTGCTTGGTCAATCTTTCCCCATTCTTTCTAACATATCTGTTATAACTTTGTCAGATGTCATATACTGCTTTCCTCAAATCAGGTCTGGAGACAGAAAGGGTCATAGCAAAACGCCGTTGCAAAATATTTTTTTGTTGATGTTACTTTGTTATAGATTGTTGTCTTGTTGCAGGATACACCCAAGTTAAAAAAAAATTTGTAGACTGTAAAATCCGGGTACATTTGACTTTTTTCCACCCAGAAGCCATGGAGGATGCAAACTTTTGCACTCAACTCAAGTCAGTTTGTTTCATAATGTTCTGGTTGCATAGGCACTGCCCCTCTTTTTTTTTTAAATACACCTTAGCTTTAAAAAATATATAATAATAATAAATGAGCATCTTCTTTATTGGTTTGCAATAATTTAACATGTTAACAGAGGCATCCTCAAGCTCAGAGATGCCGTTCCGTGTCTCTTGCTGGACCTTATGTCATTTTAAGAGAATGTGTGTGTGTTTTCAGACAGGGACCTTGTGCAGTGGATAAAAAGTTCTCATTTCTGGCCAGAATTTCCATGTTAAACCAATGTGTGATGGAAGACATGAAATAAGCCACGCCACATTATTTCATTAAATCCTAATATTATCATGATATGCAGAAGAAAGTGAGAGCAGTAACGCTGGATACAACAATGACACAGTGTGTCATGAGAACTTTTGAAGAGGACATCAATAATTTAACCCATGAACAGAGCACAGGGGACTTTTGTCCAGAACCCCAAGTTCAAATGAAAGGAGGGAATCAATTTAAAATGGAAGGATAAAATTAAACACAGGCCTTGTGAATTGCCTGGCATATGGCTTATAATATTAGATTTTGAAGGCAAGATCAAATCTGGGGAGGATTAACATTAACGCTCTGCTGCGCTGGCAGGTTTGCTTCAGTGTTTGTGCCACATACATAAGTTGTTTTCTTTCTCTGCTCTGGTTACCAAGCCTTCAGTTTGTCCCAAAGTGTTTGTTTCCTCTGATGTTCTAGCTTTTTTGGAAAAAAGAAAAGGCTACCACTGGTGGAGTAATGCTTATGTCCAATTAGATAACTGTTTTTCCTCTCTTTGCTCTCTCCAGCCACTGTGCTGCATGTATAGTGTTCACAGATCTTTTCTTCTCAGAGCACAAGTTTATTAACTCGAAAAGCTCTGAGGATTTTTTTTTTCTTGATCAACAGGAATTGATAGACTTCCTGTTATTGTTTAGTACTAAAAGGATTACATTGTGATCTAGGTGTCAATTTTCACCTTGTGTGTGTATATATATATATATATTGTTAAAAATTCTTAGACATCAGTGGAATTAGAAAGAAATGGAGATTTTGAATATAATCAGAATGTGTGAACTTGTGTGAATGTGCGTTAAGGTTTGCTACGTAAATTCGTGAAGCATAGCTGCGGGTATCTAGAGTGCCTTCTCGGCTTTGGCGGTTTACCTTCATGACTTTTGGCCTTCCCGTACTAAATAAGCCTTTGCTGTTTAGTAAGTCAGCAATTGAATTTTGTTGACTTGTTTGTTGTGTTTATTATCTCTGACTTGCGAGCATTCATATTTTCATTACAAGTTTTAATGAAAGGTACATTAAATTCTATTGCTGAAATTCTATTGTTATTAATGCTTAAAAAAAAAAAAAAAAAAAAAATAGTTTTCATAGCAGGAACGTTTCCTTCTTTTAAGAGCAAATGGGGGCCAGTGGGAACAGATTGTTTGTGCTGTATGTGTGTATTTATGTTGCTGGCTGGTTGACAACTCCTTCGCTGGCCTGTGTTAGAGGCCCAGCATCTAATGAGGCCTGTCCATTTGCACAGGCTGGAGCAGCCTTTTAGCACCCGGCTCAGAAGTAGCCCTCCAAATGGTGGCCACTTACCCATCTGTCAACACAGGCCTGAACAAATATCTTTCGGTGTGTGTGTGAAAGAGAGAGGGAGAGACTGAGTGTGAGAAAATGAGACAGGACACACACTAATCACCAGTGCTTAATTGTGTTAGCTGTGTATTTCACATATTCTGCAGCGTGTTACTTGTTCCCTTTTCAAGCCACCTAAATATTTGCGAAAGGAAACATTTTACACAGTTTCCCAAATGTATTTTTCCCTCTTTCCTTTTTCCACATGCACTTTAAATAAAGCAGAATTAACACCTCAGCCAAAACATACCATGTTGCAATGCTTTATTAACTATGATGGAGTGGCTGTCTATGAAAGTGTGTTTACCTTTAAGATGAAAATTTATGCATGCTCTCCAGACACTTGTTTACATACGTTTCCTGTGCGAGGCATTGGCAGATAAGATTTTTTGGCTTCCCTCTGGCCTTTCAACTCCAGGGGAGGAGCAGGTCATTGGCTGGAACAGTGTAGCCTTTGTTTCTGTCAGTCTGAAGTCGCTGAACTTTCCAGTTGTTCTTGAAACCAACTGTTTGCGGCAGTGTGTTGAAGTTTGCAAACCGGTAGGGCTCCACACGCACACACGTACCTGAGCTGCTTATTTACCAGTGTCCAGTAGTGGAGACTTAACATTTGTACTCTTTTTCAGGTTATTGTGGACCTTTGCTTTTTTTGGACGTTATTATTAGGATGAACAACATGACATGTGGATTCTCACCAGAATGTAGGAAATGGACAATGCTCAAGCAAAATAAGTCTGTACAAAAAGACTGATTCACACTCAAAATTACCATTGTCTTTCAACTCGGTATATCTTGACTGAGTTTGTCTCGGCTTGCAGAGGAAATGTGTTTGTTTCTTCTTCAAATTTGAATGTAGATCATTAAACCAGAGTCCGAAACTCTGATCAAACCTAAAGGGTCATTTGGTCATCCCTCTCTCTCTCTCTCTCTCTCTCTCTCTCTCTCTCTCTCTCTCCTCTCTCTTTTTTTTCTCTCTCTCTTTTTTTCTCTCTCTCTCTCTCTCCCTTTCTTTTCTTTCTTATTACCCCAGTTATATGTTTGCTCTCAAGCAGTCCCCTCTCTGTGCGTGTCTTTCAGGTTTCATGGGGTTTGGCAGCAGCCCCTGGCATAGCCACTAAATGACCAAGTCAAGCAGTGAGTGCTTCTCCACAGATTTGCCCTGGAGACTTTCCGATGAAAGTGCTGAATCAGGCATTCGCGGAAGTCTTCTGGCCCACACGCCAGACCCTCTGTCAGTCTTTCCTCTGCTGGTTGGATTACAGCTGCCATGAGTGAGAAAGAGTGTGCAAGCTGAATCCTCCATACGTACAGGTCTCTTCTTCCAAATGATGTGAAAATCTGGGATCAAAAACTTCATCCCTCTGAGATTCACATCTGCATCTCTAGTTTTGAAGCAGAATGAAAGGAGAAGGCATTTTGGGTTGTGTAATTTACATTGTTACAAGATGCGTAGTTGCTCATGGGAGATGAGTCTTTGTGCCTAGTGCCCTTTCGGTCTTTTTTCTGTCTTTCTTTCTTTTTCTTTTTCTTTCTTGCTGTCTTTCTGTTCCTTTCATTCTCTCTCTTTTTCCTTTTCTCCGCGTCACTTTCTTTCCCCAGCCTTTCTCTCCCCAGCCATTCTCTCTCTCTATATCTCTCTCTCTCTCCCCGTCTCTCTCAGCTCTGATTGTTTCCTGAGTGTCGAGCCAGAGCAGAAGTAGGAGGAAGCCATTGGAGGAGCTGGGGAGAATTTATTAGACTCAACCACAGACAGAGAGAGAGAGAGTGAGAAGGATAAACTCAGTGGAAGTCAGATGCACTTCTGGAGGGGTGTTGAAGAGGTGTTTGGCAACACCTCTTCATCTCTGGCCCAGTGGAGCACAATCTTGTGGACATGAGCTTCAGCAGTAGTGTACAAATACAAACCATTGTTAATTTTCTGAGTGGTTTATGAAGGCCTAAAGTCTGTTCTCTGAAACATGGGCCATGAAGCATGTTCAGCCCCTTATCTTGTATTGGGAAGTATATATACACTATCCTTTACATGTGAGGCTTAATGTTCTCGAAAAGATGACGAATACCAGGTGAATACAGATTTAGCATCTTTTTGTGAGCGATAAAAGCTGTGCTATCAACCTAGAGGCTTTGCTGTCCTTCAGTGACCACCCAAACATTTTATGGTGAATGGGATCTGGTGTGTTTGGCCTTCTTCTTTTTTTCTCTCTGACTAAAGCCAGCAAGTAAAGTCAGGGTAGAATTCTGAATCTTGAGAATTGAGTGCGAGTTTGGTTGTGTTTGGAGCTCTATGTAGGTTTGCGGAGAGGAGGGCAGCTCTGCCCTCAGCCCAGAATGCCTTTATCTGTAATTCGACCCGAACAGCCAGCTGCTGCTACACTTGTCCAGCCCTGTTGTTCTCTCAGGCGTGTGTGTGTGTGTGTGTGTGTGTGTGTGTGTGTGTGTGTGTGTGCGCGCACACTTGTATGAGTGAAACAAGGGTGTGTTATAGGGGCTACCCTGGGGCTGTACTTCCTGATGTGTGTGGTTTAGCTGCAGCAGTTCCTATGAAGACTGCCATTCTACCAGCACTTAACAGGAAAAGAAGGGTGTGCTTTGAGGAGGGCTCCTTAAACTTTGCAAAGACCTAACATCTGTTCCCTCAAACACTTGTACAATAGTAAAGTCAGGCATGGGCCTTGAATCCAAGCATCCTAGCATGTTACCATTTTTTTTAAGTTGCCCCAGATGGTCTGGTCTATGCTAGCTGTGACTTGACTGAGCAGTCACCTCAGCCCAGATTTTTATAAATGGTTCCCACTGTCCCATAACTCCAGTCCCCTCTCTCCTCTTGAAAGAGGAGAATAGACACAAAAACAAAAGGTTGACGCATCACCCCTCTTCATGGCCCCACAACCATTCTTGTTCTGACAGAAGTGCATGAAGGTCTCCCTTCTGGATAGGATTCTCAAATGTTTTCCCGCCAAAAAAGTGGCCCATCAGGGAGAACTAGCTCGCAGATGGGCCATGCGCTCACTTGATGAGTGGAATCATCTGTTTGCACTGGAAAGTCCCCTCGCTCTGTCAACAGTTTGAGGACTCCCTGAAATTCATAAGACGACTCATTGAGAGACACGAAAAACGAAACTATATTCTTAAAGCGCGAGCTTTCCTTCAAGAATTTGCGTTTCTTGTTGAATGTGGAATGGTTTACAAGTTTTACTGAATCTGAATTTTACTGTATTACTGAATCCAGCCTAGTTTCCTTCACGCATCAGTGTTAAGTCAGTAATATGCACAGGAAAAGCATTTGCAAAAAAGAAAAGTTATAAAAAATGAACAAACTTTAATAAAAAAATACTTATTGAGATATTGTCTTCCTGCCTAAATTAGTTAACCACAATCATTTCTAACTACTGACTTTATTTCCCTGCTTTGTCTGTATTGAGTGAAAGGCAAAAGCATTACTAAATCATGTAATTGTTTCTTAAGACTGCAGATGAAATCCATGTGAATCATTGTCAGTATGTTTAGCTGTGCGAGTCATACACACTTCATCCCCTGTTTGTGGGTCAACCATAAAGCCCCCAGCTGAACCTCCATCGGCCATCATTCCCAGAAAAGACCTATGACTAAGGGTTTCCCACTCTGGGCTTTCACTAAAGAATTGGCACCAGAATTTCACACCAGAGTAGCCCAAACAAAGGGGTGACGACACTGACGGATGGCCACTTGACTCGGCCATCATAATCATCATCATACGGCCTGGTCATATTTAAGGTGAATTTAAACGGCGAGAGAGAGGGAGAGAACTCAGGCTGTGGTATATGTACACTAGTTTAACTGTAAAGCAATATTGGACAATACTGGCCATGAACACTGACAAAGTTGCCGAGGTTACACTGAACTAGTGTTTGAATGAATGCGTACGCTGCAGAGCTTTCACTGTGTTATTTACATTCCTGCTACACATGGAAATTCTTCAGCATTATAGACTGAGTAAGGGCCCTGTAACACATCACAGCTGGACCTGTGAGATATCAGAGTGTGCTGTTTCATTCAGTCAAAAGATGTAACATCCCAGCTGTCTGCCAGGAAAATGAAGTTTGAGTGTGTGTTTTAATGATGTGCACTTCGGAATAGTCCCTCACTCACAATGCTCTCACTGTGCCATGTAATGCCAAAAGGTCTTTTGAGCCTTGAGGGGGAGATAATTTGATGAAAGAAGCAGTGCTTCTGATTTCAGACAGATGTAAAGGAAGACTGAGGTTTTACCTAAATCTGTGTATGTCAGCCTTTTAATTTACAGTTTATTTGCTTAGTAACAACACTCCATATAATATAGGCTAATGTTTTAAAATGCTACCTGAAGAAAAGATGAGGAAAAACTAACTTTTTAAGCCATTTTATAATTGTCGTTTGCAACACTGTTTTTTGGTGTATTCCCCATGGGTTACTGGCGCCTCTCCTGACTGTAGGCCAGAGACTAGCTTTAGCTTCAGCGCAATTCTTTAGCATGTCAGTGCTGGGCGCTGCTGTCGTTGCATTGCAGCGCGAACAATTCCACTGTTTTCCAGACCCCCGAAGTGGACGCCTAAATTGGTCAGTCCACCATTCGCCTCTCCTCCTTCCACACCCCCCCCCAGCCCACTCAACACACACACTCCTCCCTCCCTCTGTGTGCTCCCCTCCCCTCATCCCATGCTCTCCTCTCCTTATTTGGGCAGAGTGCTTGGGAGCGTGGGGCGGCTGGGCCGGGGTGGGGGGAGAGTTCAGAGAGGGAGCTCAGTTGACACGAGAGAGAAAGAGAGAAGAGAGCGAGAGGGAGAGCGCTTGCTGTGATTCCTTAATATGGAGATGTCTGGAATTTAAGCCCAACTCTCCAATAGAGCAGCTTCTCTTCTACATGCACTCCTCTTTCATCATTTCCCTCCACTGACACACACGCACACGCAGAAACGGTGACAGAGGTTATTGAGAAAAATATCTGGCAATGTTTAAGCCAGAGGAGGCACTACACAAAATATTAGCTTTGTGTAACATTTTTGCATTATACAGTATCATTATTAATCACTGTACCACAATCCTTATGTTAAGTGCTTGCCTATGCTTGAAACAAATCATGTTAGCATAATAATGGTACACTATATAACTTTACATTAAGCAGGATATTTTACACCTAGGTGTAAAATACCCTAGACCTCTCAGCCCTCTTAGGTTTCTTAATGGTTAAGTGCTCCTATGTATTACCCTTGGTCTGTTTATGGATGTGTATATATGCATTCACTGAGCTGCTGAAAGGCAGCACCTCTAGTTCTAATTCTAAATCTAAATCTAATTTTGCCAGAACTCCACTTGGAGGTTTAGTACTATCGCTCTGAAAGCGCAGGGCCCAAAGGGCTCAGGTTTAACTTTTTTTTTCCAGCAGGCCAAATTTGGGCCTTCAAAGGGAACAAGAAGCCCTTTTTTGCCCCCTTGAAACTCTTCTTAACCCCTTACACATCTGTGCTAACTTGGTCGTCCCAATTAGGCCCAGCTCATTTTCTCATGGCTTTGATCACCAAATAATAGACTCACCCCCCATAGTAATGATAAGATCAAAGACCGTCATGTTTAATCCTTCACCTTTTTTTGACCTTTTTCCCTTTAAGACAGCCAGTCTTGCACACATATGTGTAACGTACAGCGACTTCTGGTCTCCTTCAAATTGTACATCAAGTTAACGATCTTACTTTCCTGTAGACGTTAATATGCCGTGGAGGCAGCTCATTTTATCACTAATTAATCTGCCTGAAATTTTAGACCACATTTTAGCCTGCATTTGCAGTTAGACTGCTCCTATTCCAGACGGGCTCAGACTTTTTTGGTTGTTTTGCTCGTTCACTCTCTCAGCCTGCCAAGCAAAGCTTATTCTTTCAGCGTGGCCGTAACCAGAGCGCTTAAAGTATCCCCCCAGGAAGGTCACGTGCCGAGTCAGCCATATTTACCCAAGCTCCGTATTTTAGTCAACATCAGCAGAAAGTGAAATAAAAGAATGAATTATGTGGGTATAATAGTCACTCATGGGACCCGAGTCCTCGGGAACAATACCACGCAAAGAAAGGCAGCCTGAAAAACACTTAAGATCTCTTAACCAGTTTCAGACGTTCCGACAGCCACATTGGATCACTCTCTCCCGACCGCAAGAATTCTTTCAGACCTGGCCTGATTATTGAGGCCTTTTTAAATGGGCTTTTATATAATGTCAGAAATTCGTTTGTCATTTGGAGGAGCGTTAGCATTGAGGAAGTCGCAGTCAGGATATGGGTTGTTTATACACACCATTTTATGAGTCAATTAGAAATAAAATGTAGTGTCTGCTAATTTATGGATGATTTTTTACAGTGTTTTAAAGTGTTCTAAATTTGGAATATGACACGTCTTTGGGCAAGATAACTAACTGCATTTGCAACCTAAATTTGATTTACATGGCGTCTATTAGTTTATTGCTGCAAGTTCTTGATCAGCTTACAAGTAGTTTTTTATAGGAGCATTAATTAATGATGATCTCTCTCTCTCTCTCTCCCTCTTTTTCAGTTCCCGTGTAGTGTGTGGGCTCGTGGCAGGGCCCGATCAGAGCCGGCACCATTGCGTCAAACGAGTGGAGTGCGAACGGGAGCCCTCAGCAGGGGCTGGAGGACGGCGGCGATGAGCTCGATAAAACAATGGACGGTGATGCCGAGGGCGTATGGAGCCCCGATATCGAGCAAAGCTTCCAGGAGGCACTCGCCATCTACCCACCCTGTGGCCGGCGCAAGATCATCCTCTCAGATGAGGGAAAGATGTATGGTACGTAAACTTTAAATTTAAAAAGTGCCACTTCTCTAAATGTTTTTACACATCACAATATAATGACAAATATACATATAATACAATATTATATGTTCCTAATTGTTTTTCAGGCTTTTTCTTTTTTTTTCTTTCTCAAATATAACATAAAGAAAGAAAGACACTGATAAGAACAATGTCACATGCCAAAGTGCCATTTCTTTTTGTCCTTCTTTTTTTCTTTCTTTTTTCCTCCTATTTCCTCTGTCTTTCTCTATGCTCAAAATGATGCCAAAATCAAATTGGTGTGTTTCTTCACTAAGCTATCGCAGAATGGGAAGAGTCAGGGAACAGTAGGAGCTGTAGTAGGTTAGGTTACTGTCATTATTGTGATTAACTGTGACCTTATTTACAAATCATACTTACAAATTCTGCCTACAGCACCTCTAAAGAAGCAAGAAATTGCTTTTTGGCTGAAATTGCACACTGGCTGACCATGTGGCTTGGTGTGGAATAGGTCAAGACATTACGTTAAAATACACTGATTACAGTCTAAAAAAATGGCTCCTTTTCTGATTTGTATACCAGCTTGAGCCTTCACTGTGTGTAACATTCAGTACTCAGCAAAGTAAAACGCATATGAACTGATTGAAGCAGATTTGAAAGCTATTTTGCTAAAGCCGTTATTATTCTTATTTTTTATTGTCAAATGGGCAGTGCTAGTAAATAAGTGTAAAGTGTTACGTTTTTCTTATCAGCACATTTTCCCCTCTGACAGAAACTCCATTAGGAAGTTTTAATGGAAAATACAGTAACTTGCATTTCCACCACCAGAAATAATGTCTTACATCTTTGTGGGTTCTTGCCTTTTTTTTTTGTCACTAAATATATATTTTATGTGCAATTTTGACGATGTATATCATAATCACTCCATTGGAGAAATTGGTTGAGTTTTTAAAGTTATAGAGGAAACTTGTTATAGTTATAGATAAAAGGTTTTGGTCACAAGCATGCATATGACTGCGTTTATGGTTAAGACTCTCTCGGATCATTTTCGAGCACTGCAGGGATTTGTAAGTTCAGATTTGTGTGTGAGCGAATGATCACTGGAGGGAAAAATTTTGATTGGTGGTTTGTGGGTGTTTCCAAATAGAGACAGCCGGAGAGACATGAAGGTTATGATCTTTTGCACACTTGTTTATACACATACAGGGTTCACACAGAGACTGCAGACTACCATTAGTTATTACACTTAACTTTGTACCCCTGCTGACACACACACACACACACACAAAAAAAACACAACATTATGGACGCAATTAGGCGTTATAAATGATATAACTGGTGATTTTTATGTGCCCATCGTGTGATTAAGTTTGTGGAAAGTGCGGCGAACATGTGTATGAAACACGTGTGTGATATGTGATGGCATGGATTTGTACGCTACACAGAGGGGAAATACAATTAGACACTGAATGAGGTACTAGTACGACGTTTTCCCAAGTGGAGCTGGTCATTTCTTACAGCTGTCTCTGACTCGCCCAGCTCGCCTTCTCCTTCTCTACAGAAACATTATGATCATTTTTGTGCCATCTGCTGGTACTTTAATAACAAACCATGATATCAAATAGTTTGTTCCTTATGTTCTGGGGATCCATAATGGACTCAGCAGGTTCATGCGTGAATTGCACTCTTTTGTACAACTATGGGGATAATTGCAGTTAGGCTTTCTTTCAAATATTTTATTCAGGCACTTACACAAGTCAAATATGAGCAATGACCACATTCACATTCTGTAGTGAACTGTAAACGCTTTAAAGCTAATACATTCAGACAGTAAAATTTCCCATGTACTGTCTTCCTGGAGATGCTATGGAAAACTATGAAAAAATTTACGATTTCCCAAAGAGATGCACGTCAATGCAGCTTTGATGAATATAAAATAATGAACAAATTTTGCAATAATAAACAATTTGACAGTTTTGCGCAAAAAAAAAAGAAAGAAAAAAGCTGTTCTAAAATAAGGCCTCCACTTGTCAAACCCACAAACAGATAGCTGAAATCAGGACAGGCAGATGCAAATATAAAATCCCACAACCATGTTATAACTTTTTTCCACCAGCTACTAGAACATGTAGGCATTACTTAAAAGCTATTAGAAATACAAACAAGTTTGTCATGTTGTTACTTCAAACATCTTGTCCCAGAGCATGTCTATGTGGAAAGCACAACACTTTGTGACATACAGTGGGGTCCAAAAGTCTGAGACCACATTGAAAAATCTGGGATTTTTTTCATTGCCACTGTACGGCACTCTAAAACGCTTTGCTGAAACTGGATCAGTCG